>JARHVA010006230.1:600000-840000 GCA_037957365.1 Torreya grandis | reverse complement strand
ATTTCAACTTTGATGGATTGACCTTACAACATGAGATTAAGTAGGTGTTGGATGGTGTGTCAGTCCTTGGTGAGCTAAACAATGGGACTTTTTGGGAAATAGAGAGGAGACTAGTGATGATAACTTGATTATAGAGTGATAGGCATGCATCCTCAATAATATTATTAACACTACTCATTTAGCATTATTATTCAACATTTTCCTTCCCTAATTATGAGATCTTATTCTCCAAAGAGGTAGTTTTCCATGTAGTATCTTCTTGAAATGTAGATGATCCTTCAACATGTTTAGCCAAAGTGAGTTGTGACACATCCAAAGATGCTTTGGTTTTATGTGGATCCATATCCAATGTGGTAATTGAGGTTCCCATTGGGATGAATTGTAATGGATTAAGGGGGAAATAGAGGATGGTTTACTGATTGGTGTTCATGGGGACATCCAAAGTTGTGAGAATCTGAAGTCTTGATGATGTATTTTTTATTTGATTGTTTGTAGCCTCTCATTGGTCTCACTTATCCTTAACAAATTTTAGGTCTTGAAATTTTGATATGGTGGTTTTATATTATTATACCTCTATCATATTTGTGGTAATAATTATATCTTTCACCTTTTTCTTTTCAACCTCTTCTTCTTATGCTTTTGCTTTTGACTTGACCTCAACTTCTGCTTTATCTTGTGTAGTCTTAGATTTTTACATAGCTTATGCTTGTGCTTCCTCAACTTTTTCTTGTTTAAGGCTGACTCATGGTCTAATTATTCTTTTTTTAGCTTCTCCTTAATTATTTTCTCTTTGGACACCTTTTTTGATGTAGTCTCCTCCATTTTCTTAGCCTCCATCCTTCTTAGTTTTGGCTTCAACTTCTTATTCTACTTATTTCTTCTTTCTAGAAATTTCCTTTTTATCTACATGTGATTTTTATTTATTTGGTTCTTCTTATAACACTTGCACTTGCTATAATAACTAGGCTTATTGTGTATCTTCTACTTTTATCTTGGTCTCTACCTTAGCCAAACATTTTAATTCCTATTGAGCCCATCTTTGAGCTACCCTCGCTTCCTCTTCATGTGTAGATTATTGTTCCTCATATGTCTATGTATCCAAAGACACCTCCTCAGTGTCAGTTATGTGTTCCTTAGACTATGATGGTGAAGAATAAACCAAAGACACTTAAAAAATGGTATTTCTTTTGACTAGAGGGAATTAGTACTTATCTCAATTATTATGATGTTTCTTTAGGTTGTTGTGTGGTGTGTGGGGTTGGAGTAGCTAGTGAAGGAGGCATAGGTGATTATTATTCTTGTGTTGCTTCTTCTTCTTCCTATATAGTCTACCTATCACCGCAATGTCTATTTCCTAAGTGTAAGTGATGGTAGATGATGAAAGGTATATGGTTTTGAAAAACTACCAAATCCTCCTTATGCTAAAATATCCACTTGAATTTGCTATAGTTTGGCCTCTTTACCCATTGTATCAAAAATAATAAAAGAGGGACAAGTAGGTAAGTCCACCCATAGATGTTATGTTACCTTATTTTGTATTTGTATAATGCATAACACTTTCCAAAAGAAGTATTATTTATCTTATTCCTTCTCCTATAAGTCACCAATAATGTTATCCATCATCATTTGATACACCTCTTACTCATCCATCTATATGCCATGATAATGGCATTGTGATGCAATCTTGGGGACATGAAGATCATCCAACATAGTCTTTTATCTCCTTGTCTTTCTCCTAGGTGGAGAAGGATATCTATGATCTATTGGGACCTTATGCTTCATATGGTATTGTGGCACTTAAGTTGTTATCACTATGGAAGTTGTGACTAGAAAACTTAGTGGTATTGTCTTTAATGGAGTCACTCTTCATGAAGTGGTACTAGGTACATTGGGGATTTCATGAATTCTAATGATTGTACCTTGAGTTAATTTGGTTAACACCACATGTTGGCTAAATATTGCATCACATTAGGAGGAATGCAAGGGTTATTGATAATGAGTTCCACCAATTCATCCTAGTTGGCATTGAAAAATCACTAATGTGTGAAGTACATTCTCACTTCCTACTTCCATATGAGGTTTTTAAACTCTACATCAGTCCAATAGTCAACATCATGATACATTACACACTATGTAGACTTCCACTACATAAATACTAGTAACAAAAACAATAATTGGTATTAAAAGGTCTACTTCATAGATGCCATTACTTTTTCAATACTATTGATGAGTTATGACACCATGAACTTTGATCAATTAAATTATTCATTTATATTAATCATGTGATGAGCAATATCAATGATGCCTTTTATTTCCTCCTTAGTGGCCTTAGTCATCTACCAAAACCTTGTGGTAATGTATTCTATGAGAATATGAGCTGGCTCATCTTGTATATCATCTAGTGGAATCCCTCGATGGCCTCTTGTATATGTATCTCATATTTATAGGATAATAGGTGGGGATTTGGACTTGTATAGGCCCAAAGGTCTTCAACTTATTTCCATTCATATTTCTTAATGACATGACAACTTCATTTACATAAATGGTGACATCAGAGGAAAGATAATCTTTATTTCATAAAATCTACCTAGCAGTAGCTCTATTATGTCACCCAATTAACCAAATGTGGGTAATCAAATCAAGTGTTTGTCATATGTGTTATGGAGTTTATGTACTTATTTTAACACTAAAATTTATGTATTTTGAACTCCTTGGACAAACATACATTGTTCTATGAGCTTGATGGAATCATATGCATTAATGTATATAAACCTTGTTTGGTGTAGGTTTGCTCCAATCCTTATGTCTTTCAATTGTGCTATGGTGAGTCCTTTTCTCAACTTAGAATGTTTGTATTCAGCCATTATCTATACATATTCCCTTATTCTAAATGTCTATGAAGATTTTAGAGGCTCTTATTACTATAAATCTCAATTCTCTAATGCTCAAGATCAAAGGTTCATTGCTCACATGCTCAAGATCAAAATCTCAATGCTCAATGATTGATAATGTGTAAAATAGATACACGATTAGCCAATTTATCTATTTATAGATATTCATGCACCCTTTCATATCTTGATTCTTTAAATGTACATTACCATCCTGTGATCTTTCCCTTAAAAATCATTTAATATCAAGTTCATGTTTTGTTGAGTTGACATGTTTTTTCTAAGCTGACATCCTTTTTGTGATAAGATGAATATGTGATGTGACTACATACCTTACCATTCACATGTCATACATGATTATTATTTCCAAGATATTGACCCTTCCCCTTTTATTTATCATTAATTAACCTTAAATAATCATTATCCATTATCTAATTAGGATCTCATCGCTTGTGTCTTTCCCAGACTTAAATTTAGACACATGTAATCCACTTTGGCATGATATTTCTCTTGGTCAATATAATCTCCTATTAATGGTTTTATCCATTATATGATATATTATTCCAATTTAAAAACCTACTAGGCACACTTATTATCTATGCACATAAATTCTAATAAACAATCCAAATCCACACTACATAATTAAAAAAGAATCCTAATCTAAGATAATGTGATTTAGCACCTATCAATGTTTGTGCACATAAATTACTAATGGTAGGGTTTGGTCTTAATGAAATTCACTCGTATAGGTAAAATGGTTCCATATAAATCCCTTAAGACCACTATTTCTCATTTAATTAACTCATGGATGATGTATGGTCCTTTCCATCTAATGTGAAGCTTACCTTGGAAGGCTCTAAACTAACTATCACAAAACAAAACTAGATGATCCACATGAAATGTTTTTGTACATAGGTTCTTATCATGATATAATTTCTATCTATTTTTATGCTCCTCATATATCTAAGACACCCAATATCTATCTTCATCCATGTGATTTGGTTATAATAGCCTACTTGTCAAGGATTTTTTATCACCCATGCACATAATGATTATGATTCACAAACTAGGTACTACATAATCCATGGGCATGACTACTTATAAAACATAGGCCAACTAGAAGGGGGTGAATATTATCACAAGTGTTTGGTGTGTGTTATATTCTCATATCACTATAGGAATTTGATCTTATAAATCATATTGCTGAACATCACAGACCTTAGTGAGCATCTCACCAATTACCTTGTTTGTACCTTCAGCTTGGCCATTTGACCAAGGATGATAAGATATATTTTGTGATGTGATATTAAGAATTAATCTAAGAGAGTCTTCATCATTTTATTCAAAAAGTTCATACCTTTATTTCTTACCAATTTGATGGAGTAACCAAATTTGGTAATGATGTTCTCATATAATAACTTCATTGTGTCCTTCAAACTAAAGCTAGTTATTGAAACAACTTATACCCATATGTTAAAATAGTCCATCATAGTGATTATGTACCTTTAATAGCTAAATTTATTAGGTGGATTGATAATCCCAATAAAATTTGTTCCCCACTATTATAAATGCTATTATGTAAACATAGGTTTTATAGGTATTTTGTTTCTCTGATTTAACTTACTCATCTGCTAGCACACATACACCATTACACAACCCAGTGAGCATCCTAAAATAATTAGGGTGATCACAAACCACTTTTAAAAATATTTATCATAGTATCATCTCATAAAAAGTGACCTCCAATTATCCCCTAATGTGCCTCTTCTAGTATTTGAGGTAGCTCATCCTCTAGTGTGACTCTACATAACACTTCATCCTTGCCTATATAGTAAAGGAATCCATAAATAATATTATATTAAAAAATATTGGTAATGATTTGCTTGTTATCCTTTTCCATATAGTGATCTAGGACTATCCATGTTCTATATACTATGTGATTTCTTCCAATTATTTAGGAATTATATACACACAAAATAAATGTGCATCTGGAGACTCACCTAGACTTCTTCTAGTTATTCACCATTTTAGAGTCAACTCATATGGTATGGACCTAAATTATCCTAACTTGGTTTGAAATTTATTCTAAAATTGAATTCTTAGAAGAGCATAAGCCACTATGATATGCATCCTCCTGGTAAAGGTGTGTTAACCAAGTATTGCAGTTCTTGGTGATTGATAAACAACTCGAAAGGTGTGGAAAATAAATAATGGTGTAAATTTTGAAGTGTGAACACTATTTTAAAAACTTCTCAATCAATTTTAATATAATTATTTTATGTATTAGATAATTTTTTGATTTTAAAATAGATTAGATGATCTAATCATCCTTCTTTCAGCAATGCTAACACAACTCTGACTATGAGTCTAGATGCATCCAAATGCACATGGAAAGACTTACTCCAATATAGAAAGATTAGGATCAGTAAAATCACTAATATTTATTTTAAATCAATAAATACCACTTGGTTTTCCTTCATCCTTATAAACTATGCTTCTTTTTGCATCAACTTTTTTAAAGGGGCAAATGTAGTTACATACCTCTAAATAAACTTATTATAGTTTCCTAAATTTCCTAGAAAATATTGCACCTATATTGAAATTTTAGGTGGTGGTATTCACAAAATTAATATGATATTGGATTTATCTACCAAGATACCCTTAATAAAAACTACATGACCTAACAAAACCCTAAAGGGGATTAAAAATAAACATTTAAAAAAATTATCACTATTCACAATGTTTTACATCTCTCCATCATCAATCTAAGTTTAGAAAATTGATTTATAAACAAATAAATTACTATCTAGTCATCCAAATAGACCTCCAAAAACTCATGGATAAAATCTTTAAATGCAATGACTACAACTCTATAGAAAACCACATGTGCATTATTCAACCCAAATGACATTACTTATATGCAAAGGAATCCCATTCAGTTATCAAAGTAGTCTTGAATCTATCTTCTATGATTAGGATATGAAGATATCCACTAAATACATCTATGAATAAATACACTTCATGACTTGTAACTACTTCTTAACCTTCATCAGTGAATAGGATAGGAAATAAATAATTCACACATACCTCATTCAAAATGTGATAGTCACCATAAACTTAGATATTTCCAAACTCTTTTGGTTGTATGATAATTGGGATAACCCAATAAAATTTATCTATAGGTAATATGACATCAACCTCCTTCAACTGATCTAACTCTACTTTCACTTTAAGTTTCAAAATTGGTTTTAAGCAATAGGGACTTTTTTTAATAGGGTATTCACACTCCTTTAATTCAATGTGCATTTCACATAAGGATGGATCTACACCATTAACCTCTATTAATTTTGTATGGAATAAATACTAGTAATCCCTTAAGAGATACATCACTTCTAATATTCCCTCTTAGGACTAATATTCTCTAATATGTGCCAACTTAGGGGCAACCTGTATTTTAATGTCCCCCACATATTAATTTAGGGGTTTATGGTAAAAATTGCATTCTTCCTTAGTAATTGAGTCATGTAGTCTCTATTGAAGTTTTATTTATAGGATGTTAATATGTCATATCCTTTCATCTTCTTATACTTTCTTTGTGACTAGTTATATAAGTGGTTTTGTTGGGACCATATTTTGACTAAGTATGGATCCATGTCAACTTGATAGACACCTTGACATGAGGCAATCATTTGGGATGATTGTAATTTTGATATCTTTTTTACCAACTAGAGGAATCGATGCACACCTTATGCTAACTAGTAGGCAAATAACTAATGCAATGATTTTTTGGGAATATTTAAGGAGTGGTAACATGTGGTTATCATAGTGTGAAGGGTGCAAGGTAATGGATCCAAAATAATGATTTATAAAATCTCCATCTTGATAAATAGCATGCACATATCTACCCTAGCAGAAGGTATTCCTATAACTAATAAAAATAAGCTCAAACTAGTAAGTAAAAAGATGTGAATGGATTTAGTGAATCTATACAGAATTGGTCCTAGATATAATGGTTACTATTAATATTATAACTAACTCAAATTCCATAACAGTTTCATTTGTGTAAGCTCAAGCTTGCATGTGAGCCTCTGGATAGATAATTAGTTTAACAAAGCTTGTACTCTATCTTATATACTCTATTTATGTAATATGAATTATGCTCTATATTTGAAGCTTTAATTAATGAAGAAGAGTGGTTGTGGTAATATATGGTGCCCTTTGATTGAATGTCTAGTGCTTTGTTATTGAATTGTGTAATAACTACAATAGTTATAATGGGTTAGTTTTAATATATGAATGTTAAGTTTAACAAAGCTCTAGACTAAGTCATTAAAGGCATCCCTATGTAAAAGATGATGTGAGCATACTCTATGAAATATCCCAAGTGTAGATAAGAATCCATGCACAATAATTATATCTTTGCATGAATTATAAGCCTAGTATGAACTTGATCTAAAGAATTCCATTGACCCCTCAAAGTGATAGATGATGTTAAGATTATAGGAACAAAGGATTTCTCCCTTGAAATAATAAAACCAACATAATATAAGTGTGCACCCCTATTTCTAGAACTAAGTCCCCAAATAGGCTTGTGCTTATAGACCATCAGACTTATCTTTGAAATGACTTGCACCCTTGAACCTACCAAAGCCATTATTGGGATGATCAAGTCCTATAAGTAATGAGTTGTGCCTTAGCATGACTATCCCAATGTAGGACCCAATTCTTTCTCTATTATGCTTCAGGTGAGTGCATAAGGCTTGTGCCTTATATGAATTAATTCCAACATAGTCGAGTGATAAATGTTGAGTGCTATGGGAATATGTTTGTGCCTAGTTATATCAAGTCTAGAATTGACTCAAATAACTAGATAAGTGCCTAAATCCTCAAATGATGAATTAAAACACCTAATTAAACTACAACATTTTTGTTCCATTATCAAGACCCATGTTGATTTTTTTTATTGCAATGGTATGACAAAATAATACTCTGACTCTCCCTTGAGAACATTACATGTTGGATGTAATAGGTGGAAGATAGCTTTGTAATAAAACATCCATCTTAGAAAGGACAAAAGCTGAGGAAGTGGGTCTAGAATAATTTATATGATGCTCTATATGAGATTTTATTTTGTGAACTACCTAAGCATGTGTACTAATGGTTGGCTACCTACATGACCCACAGAAGATGAAACTATGGATACCACCTTGAGTTGATAAAAGATTGCTTAAAAAGGATTAAGGCCCTAGATGCCACTTGGACTAGAGCTATAGAAAAATTGTGGTAAGGAGTATTGAATAGTTACATGCTTGATTTTATTTTTCACTCATACTCCTACATTAAAGATGTAGAGAATCATTTTTTATGTAAGCTTAGAGGTACCCTTATGAAAGATTTCAATGTAGATCTTAAGAAGCTAATAGTGGATTATGGATTTGAAACCATGAGAATGGAAGGCTAAAACTTTCACATATGAGTAGTACATTAAAGAACAAGGGGATGTGTAGGTGAAGCATAATGGAAGGGGATGATCAGATTGACACTCAAGAGCTTAGGAGATAGACTTATAAAAAGGGAAGGCACATGCTGATGGAAGATCTAGAACCTAGAAGTGTCAAGAGAACCCATAGCGAGTGAGAAGGGCATGGGGAAGGATATTTTGAATTATAGAAATGCAAGAAGAGAAATAAAGAATATATAAATCAAGCTCAATAGTTTATGGGTGAATAATGCATTAGGTTCCTATAGAATTTGGTAACTAAAGATGCACTATAAACACCTAACTCCTTGAAACTTATAGTTCAAGATCATGCACTAGATCCCCCACATGAAGAGATAAGAGTGATAATTAACCCTATTATCCACATAGACTTTGATCATTTTGAAAACTTGGAGTATAATATCATACTTGAACAAGTTTGTCCTTATGAGGAGTTGAGTGATGATACCTCTATACCATTGGGTTCTAGTTCACCAAAATAGAAAGAAAGTGCAAATGCACTAGCTCAGCCAATGTCAGCTTCATAAACTAGGAAATAGACTATAAGATGTCACTCAATGCCACAAGTTAGTAGTATAGTGCCACTATCATCTACACCACTAAAAGTAACAATGGGAGTAGTGCCTAAGCCACTAGTTGGAGGCATTAGAGTGCCACCACCAAGATAAGTACTGGGGGGACAATCACCTTAGATGTTAGTTTCCCCCATTGAAAATATATTATGAGATGGCCATGTACTTTCCATAGTATCATGGAATAGAGAATATTATAGAGCATGTGATAAAGTGTGAATTACAATGGCAAACTTGGGGCATAACCTAGTCAAATTACAAGGCAACCCAATTTGTGACAAATATGCTTGATCATGCCCATACCTGGTATAGGAAATTTAACCCTAATTAAGATATGGTTGTATTTGATACCTTAAAGGCATTCCTAAAGGAATTTGACATATCAGATTTTGAATATCAAAGTATCATTGTGCTTAAGGAGATAAATCAAGTACTCTCAAAGAGTATGTACCTATATGATGCAAGGTTTAAGACTCTCTTTTCTAAGCCTCCTTATGGTATTTACCCCTCCTAGTATGCACAATGGTTTTTTGGAGGGTTGTTAGTGCCATTCAAAATATCACTCTCTATGAAGACATTCACAAACCCTCACAAAGTGTTTGAGGTTATTTTTAGAGATAAGGTAGTCAAAAGCATTAATACTAGGATTATCCCATTCATGGAAGCATAGATTGCATCTATGGCCTCCCACCTCTAAAAGCTTACCTATAATTTTTCACAAGATGCTTAAAGTGGATTATGGTGCACCAAATATGAGATGGAAGGCCATAATAGGAATAAATACCCTCAAATGAATATGTGCACATTGATTCAAAGCTATATGGTTTGTCATGAGGCATATGATATTCACAACTATCCTTTATTTCAACACACTAGTCTAGTTAACACAACAATCTATTATCAATTGTGTAATTCTTACACTCATACCATAGCTAATTACCATGTAATTAATGAGATGCATGAGAACATGGAGAGAGGCACATGGAAATCCACTACCATAGCCAGAGGGTAGGCCAACCAAGGAAATGAGGGCTATGGCTAATAGAATGTAGGTTATGGAATGTAAAGAGGTGTTAGAGGGTGAGGTGGAGGTTGTAGTGGAGGAAGATTCACATCATGCTCATGTTACAATTATATCTCTATAGAGCATTATCAGTATGACTCCCCTAGATATCCAATGTGTGGGTATTGTCAATGAACACATAAGGTCAAGGAATACCTTGACTTGTACAATAAATTGACTCAAGGTAATCTTGGCATAGATAAGGGAATATAAATGATCAAGCATGAGTTGAAAGTAGAAAAGTGAGATTCTAAGGTGCAACTAAACCACACAAAGATAGTCAAGGTGTAGGTAACTGCTCATAGTGGATTCACAATTAAGCCACCAATTTCACCAATGACTGAGTTATGCCTAGAATATGGGGAATAGAGTCACATCGAGTGAATCACACAACCTTAAACTAAAGATGCACCTTACCCAAACCTTTTGTGTTAGAAATATGTTTTAAAATAGGCCATGAACATCATTAAAAATCTACAAGGAGATATCTAACTAGTGTGAGACCTAGAAGCATAGGATGCCACCCTTTATAAGAAGCAAGATAGCTAGGAGGCCAAGATATAAGAGCTAATGGAGATCCTATGCCTCTTACAAAAAAAATGATGGTGCCCCTATTGAAGAATTTACTCTTGGATCATACAATACAAAATATAATCAAATTTGTCATGCCACTTATGGAGAGGGTGTGAGAAGTAAGGCATACACAAAATGTGAAGTATGATCAAGAACTCCTTGTGAATGATAGAATTAATGGATGGTTTGTATGTGAGGTCCTCATGGACATAGGTGTTGAGATCAATATCTTGAACAAGAATTTATGGGAGAAGATGGGTAGGCCAGCCTTATGGCCTTCCCCTCATGAACTTTTCATGGCCAATAAATCCAAGACACAACCAATCATAATTCTAAAAAGTACTGTTATAAATGGCACCTAGTTTGATGCCAACTTCAAAGTTATCAAGTTAGTTGAACAAGATATTTATCTAGCACTAATATAAAATCCATGGTATTACCTAAATAATGTCAACATGAACTTCAAGAAGCACTATATGACCTTTGAAAATGGCAAGGAGAGGGTATTGATGCCCCTATCAAGTGACTAAGGAACCCCTATGTAGAAAGTGTTAATCTTGAGGATGAGATCAACTATATCTACAATATCATGGAATAAGGAACTAAAAATCTCAATCCCAATGACTAAGGAGTGCTTTCTTAGGAAGATGGATAGCTGGCCTTGGACACCACCAATGTTTATTATGACTGATGGGTTAAATAATCTTATGAGATGACTAGTCAGAGGTGCTATTGAGTGAACATGAAGGTGCCAAAACCTATGAGGACTGGATGGGTCTAGAGTGATCACACTTTGACAAGATGGGTCCCTTATTATATAAAGAATAAAAAGAGAGCATTTCACCTTAGCAAAGGTAAACCTTTTGTGCTCTCAATATATGAGGGGAGAAATCTTGTGGAATAATATGTCCATGACCTTAAGTCATACATCCCAAATGAGGTAGATATGATGGGTGTACTGGTGTATAATTTGAGAAGCACCACCACTCACTGGTGGGTAGTGCAAAGGCTTAACTTACCAACTTGGAAAGATGTAAAAGTAGCCATCTACATTAGATTTAGGAAAATAAATTAATACCTAGACATTTCTACATACTTTGGAGATTCAGACCCAATATTGCACATGTGTTTGTGTAAAGAAACATGGACTAATTATAGTGAAAATGCCCTACAAAACTTATGGGTGCACACTTTATATAAAACCTTCAAGACATGGGTATACACATGGTATGTTGTTAATGAAACATGTAATGAGATAGTTAGTTAAGATGTCTTCAATAAGAAGTTTGTGAATACCTTATTTTTTTCCTCACATAACCTAGAATTAATCGAGCCACTACAAATAATTCAAAGGGTAGTGCTTGAGGTCACTATAATCCTAGAGGATCACTTAAAAGATGTGTTTAAGGGGAAAGGATGGGTACTTATAAATTTATTTGAGGATCAAGTTCTCAATAGTGACTCGAGTGATGAAGATACTAATATCTTCAAGGCATTTAACTAGACATCCTTGACAGGCAAAAGGAAGCACATGCGCTAAGTGGAAGATAGTGCCCCTAATGAAGAAGACCCTTCTAATATTCACATAGAAAAAAATGATGGAAGTATGCAAGTTGAAGACTCATATCAAGATAGGAATGAGCCCTACTGCACACCACTCAAAAATACCCAAGTAGACATCAACTCAGATGGGGAACCAAAGGTGGCTACTATGGGTGTATATTGGTCTGACATAGATATGGCATGAATTATGGACCTTCTAAAGGAGTTCCAAGAATTTTTACCTTAAAAATATCAAGACATGAAGTTCACCCACCCATCCCTTAGGAAAATGACTATAAATCTAGTAGATAGTGCAAGCCCTGTCAAGAAAAACCCTTATAGAATGAAACCCAATCTCCATGTTAAGGTCAAAATAGAGATTGATGGGATGTTGACTGAAGGTGTCATCTACCTTGTATAATAATCTAAATGGGTGAGCCCCATGTTTATTATAATCAAGAAGGATAAGTGCATTCATATTTTAATCAATTATAGAATATTGAATGCCACTTACATCACTGATCCCTTCCCAACTTCATTCATCAATGAAATCTTGGATGGCATCATAGGCTATGATATTTACACAATGCCACTTGCATCACTGATCCCTTCCCAACTTCATTCATCAATGAAATCTTGGATGGCATCATAGGCTATGATATTTACACCTTCACTAATGGGTTCTTAGGATACCATCTTGTCTAAATTGAAGAGGAAGACAATACAAAGACAAACTTTACAATATAATGGGGTTATTTCACATACAATGTGATGCCCTTTGGACTCAAGAATACACTAACCATGTTTTTTTGAGTGGTAATCACTATGTTTAAGGATTTAATTCATAAGTTCCTCCAAGTGTATTTAGATGACTAGAATATGTATGGACTAGTTAAGGATAATATGACAACTTATACCTAATGTTTGAAAGGTGTAGGTAATTGCATATATCCTTGAATCACAAGAAGCACATCTTCATAACACTATTTATCACTTTCCCTGGGCACATTATTTATAAACATGGTCTGCTCATTGATCCCATGAAGATTAAAATTATTCTATAGCTCTAGACCCCTTCCATGTAGAAATACATTCATGCCTTTCTTGGCCATTGTGGCTTCTATATAAAATTCATAAGGAGATATGAAAATATTGTGGTGTTTCTAGAAGAACTCTTGCATAAGGATGGCCTATTCTATTGAGGTGTAGTGCAAGAGGATGCCTTTGAAACTCTAAAGCTCAAGTTGGCTAGTGTGACTATTTTATAATTTACTGATTGGAAAACTCCATTCCATGTCCATTTTAATGAATTTGGCTCTACCATTAACACCATACTAGTGCAACACAATGAAGATAAGTTGGATCATGCTATCTCCTTCATAAGTTAAGAACTGACCTAGATAGAGCATAATTATATGAAAATCAAGCATGAGGCACTGACTATGGTCTATATCCTACAAAAATTTATGTAATACTTTTTAGTGACCTAACTCATATTTTCCATCAATCATGAGGCACTTAAGTATATTGTGAACAAGTTTTGTCTCCATAGGTGCATCTGTAGATGGATAGTTTATTTTAAGAATTTTAGTTCTCAGTTGTAGTGAAGCCTAAGAAATAGAATTTGGGCCCAGACCATTTATCCTAAATAATCTCTAGTGATGCATCAATGCCCATTGAGGATGGTATATTAGACACATAAATCTATAGGTTCTAGCACATCCTTGAATACTTGGTGGAGATAACTACTTTTCTAACATCTACGTCTGTGCCCCAGACCATGATAACTAAAGAGAAGAAGCAAATTCTAGTTCATGCCACCCTCTTTTAGAGAATTAACATGGAGTTGTATAAATCAAGTCATGATGATTTCCTAGATTGATGTGTCTTAGAACATGAAAGGGAATATGTCTTACAAGAGGTGTATGAGGGGATAGTAGGAGGCCATTGAATTAGAAACATAATGGTACACAAGGTGTTTCAATCAAGCTTGTGGTGGCCAAGTCGATTTCAAGATGTAAAATATTATGCCAAGGCATGTGACATATGCTAGTATATAGGGAAGCCCAACCTTTGGGATGAGATGCCTCTCATCCATGCATTATTAATTAGGTGCAATTTGAGAAATGGGCCATTGATTTTTTTTGAATGATCACTCCTATAGTAAAGCACACAAGAACAAGATATATTTTAGTGGCCATCAATTATTTCACCAAGTGGGCCAAGGTAGTGCCAAACAAATACTACGCATCCACCACTACCATGAGGTTCATATGGGAGAGAATCATAATTATCTATGGGTGCCCACTTAGTTTGATTAGCGACAGAGGCACACACTTCATCAATGAAACTATGTAGGTCTTGCTAACTGAATACACAGTGGTACACCACAAGATAATGCCTTATCATCTACAATCAAATGGTATAATTGAGGCATTCAATAATATATTGGGAATGTGCCTAAAAAATATATGTGACATTGGTAACAAATATTGGTATGATCTAGTGTTAGCATTACTATGGTCATACCACACAACTTACAAATTCTTGAAAAAGGCTACACCAATTTAACTGGTGTTTGACACTGAGATAGTTATACCAATGGAGTTCATGGTGCCATCATTATGTATTACACATATTGTTCATCTATATGAAGAAGAATCATTGATAAAAATACTAGATGACTTGGGGCATTTGATGATATGTGTGCCCAAGAAAGATAGAGTCAACACATAGAGAACGCACACCAAAAGCTTTAGCATGACAAACATATTAAGTGGAAGGTAATGACTGAAGAAGCATTTGTCCTAATCTAGGACTCCAAGTACCTCAAATACCAAGGTAAGCTAAAAATTAAGTGGATGGGACCTTATTCCATTCATATCATATTAGATATAGGAGCATTTAAGATGTGCATGTTATCAAGTGAAATGTTCCTTGGGCATTTCAACAGTAACTGACTAAAGCCTTAAAGTTGATAGGATGTCACATAAAGCATCATAAAATTGACTTCTTGGTCACAAGTTAGTTATGTTATACTAACAAAAATAAATTTTGGTGTAAGCCAAAAATTTCCTTATGTTTTGTGTTGTGTTGGTGATGAGTTAATAAAAGGCACTCTGAGGCCCACCTAAGAACTATTCTAGCACTTCCATGAATAATACCCATCAAGTGAGTCTGTTGAGGTAAATATACCCCCATTTTTGAAAAATGGGGACACTTGTTTTAAATTGTACAAATTTGTACCTTAAAATTGAAAATTCACTTGATCAGAGTACCACTAACATGTTATTACATTATCTTTATTTAAAGATCATCCACACATGGTTCTCATTTAGATTAATTGACATGTTTTTAGTTTTACCCCTTCTAATGTTGCTAATGATTATTTCCTATGTTTACATATTGTAGGCTCAATGAATCTCATATAAGAATGAATATGCTTAGGGTTTTGTGATTAAATGTTAAATTGATCTTTCACTAGCCTATTTAAATCATGTTGAAAAAACCCTAGTCTAACATTTCAACCTAGATCCCTTTCAAATTAAATTCAAATTTTCATGGGAAAAATTTATGTGGGAACAATTATTTTTGCCATGAACTTAGCTTAAGATTTTACCCTAAGATTTTATCATGTTTATCAATAAGGAATGCATTCCACTAGTACTAAAAGGAGGGTGTTAGTTATATCTTTGTAAATTTGAAATATCTTTGTTAATTTTTGTGAGTTCTATTCAAATATTGATGCATTCTTTTCATATTCATGTTTATTTTAGCAAATTTGTGTAAAAATCATTGATATTAATGGTTTCAGACCAGTCTTTATGCTTATTTAGACATAGATAGATATTCTTTGGATATATATGACAAATTGTGGTAAATATAGCTTAAGCTTTGCAAATCCAAGGTGTTTGAGGTTAGTAATAGTGGCTTTATTCAAATATTGATTGGATATTTGCAAATTTGAGTTTATCTAAGCTTGATGTGTAAAGATCACTCATACTTCATATTTGGACATATATTTGAGATAATTAGTTAAATATTGATGTCTATTATCACTTTTTATATATATTAGTGCAAAATTTTGCAAGTCTGATCATTTTTCTTTACAAAGATAATATTTACACATCATATTTCAAATAGGGTTCAAAGCTTTCAAGCTAGAATTGCCAAGGATAAACACTAGGTCACATTCAAAGACAAGGGTTCCTCTTCTATTGTTAGAATTTCATAAGATATCTAGGTGAGACAAAGGTAAGCTTAGACTCTCAATGTCTCAACCAACTTCATCAATTTAGGGTGCTCCTATTTTCAATCCCTATCAAGGTATGGCTTGGATAGGTAGTTCTTCAATCAATATGCTAGGTGTGGTACATGACCTTCCTTGTAATCCTATAAAGTATTTACCTTTTTTAATCCTAATGGTATTATAACTACTAAAGAACAAATTAAAAGTTTCAAAACTACTTTAAGAATTTTGAATGTTATTCATAAAGACGTAGCATGCAAATTATTTCCATTTACTTTCAAATATTTTACATATGAATGGTTCCTTAATCTCTTCAAAACTACATAGCCAGTTGGGATAATTTTAATAATTAATTTAATTATTAGTTTGGTAAAATCATAATTCTTTATGTCCTTTACCAATAATTTACCATAGCTAAAAGAGATTCACATGAACCCATAAGAACCTTTAAGGTTAGATTCTAGAAAATGTTCATTAGAACCATAGCCCCTTATAGACCTAATGAGGATTTAGCCTTGGATATTTATAAGGATGCCTTAGATCCCATGAATTCTATGTTTCTTAAAATATCTACTCAAGTCATTAATACACCAACCCTAGCTTATGCTAAAATTGTGATCATTAATGATTAGATGCAACTCCAAGGCCAAATGGCATACAATATTCCTAACATTAATTCAAATTTGCCTATTTTGAATGTCATTCCCAATGCTAATCAAAATATGACTACCTTAAATTAGCTTCTATTTCTAAACCAATTACCTTTGAGTCATGCACACCCATGTCAAAACCTAGGATTCTTGAGCAATATTACAAGTGGATCTCATCCACAAGGCCAAAGAGATCTGGTGCCTAAAACTAGTAGTAATACTCAATTTAATTATTCTAAGGCACCCAAAAATGATAATTATTCTATTTTAAACACGATTTAAAAGCTAAGCACTTACTTCCTTTAGTTGTAAAAGTAAGTTAGCAGTATTAGGGAAAGCTCTAATAGGAATTTCTCTTTCCAAAGATTTAATATGCCTTCAAACATATTCTCAAACAACAACAATAATAACCACAACAATGAGTCATCTAATAATAATAATAATGTGTTTGACATAAATCTTAGTGATGTATCTTTGCTTGATTATTGTAGAGTCCATTATACTTCAAAATATGGTAAATTAGATTATCTAGAATTTTGAAATGTTTTTGAAGATTTTCAAAAAGAGTTAGATACCTTTGAATTTGTCCCTAATAAATGTAATGGTATTGGTACCTCAAGTTATTCAAGGTCATATAAATATTTTCATTTAACTCTCATGGTGGAAACATTTGAGTTCCCATTTCAAGAAGAGAATGAGCCTGAGGATATCCCTGAAGAGATTCATGATTTTTAACAATATCTAAAGAATACTTATCCTCTAAGGAATAGGGATCATAAACAACCTTTGACTACATCAACTCCTCCAAATAATTTTGACACTCCTAATATTACATTAAAAAACAATCCAAATCCTCCTAAGGGAAGAACCTCTAAACCCATTATTGATTCATCTAATTATTCCAATCAAACTAGATATAATATAGTGGAGGACAGGAAAAAGATCAAAGCTAACATTAATTTACATGAGTTGAATCAGATTATAGAACAAATGTATTTGTTGTTGGAATATTTGTCTAATAATTCTAGTAAGTCTTAATAGGTTGTACATGCTAATGCCACAATACATAAAAGTAAGGCAGTGTTCCACCTTTACTACTTATAGTTAGAATATTTGGTAAGAATCAACATAATTGTTTATTAGATTCTGGTGCATCTACAAATACCATGCCCAAAGGTATTTATGAACAACTTGGTTTGACCCAAATTTAAATATGATAGATTTATAACTCAATTAGATAAATCAAGAGTCAAAGTAATTGGTGAATTATTGAATGTTCACATGTAGATTGCTTTTAAACTAAGAATCCAATAGTTCATTGACATCTAAGTGGTATACATCCCTAATGCTTATGGAATGCTTTTGAGTAGAGATTGGACAAGATTCTTAAATGTTTACATGTCTACTTATTATTTTCATATATGGTTACCCTAGAAATGAGTTCCCAATTAGATCAAGATAGAGAGGGAGCCCAAAATGAATCATATAATCACCAAGTATAATGCAACTAATGAGATATTAAACATGGTTAACTCAAACCTGGGTGTTTACACTCTTGACACCCCAAAGGTATGTAACTTTAAAACATCTTATGCTATGCTTGGATTATGGAAGTTATATTTTGATGGTGTTAGATGTAAATCAAGTTTTGGATTAAGAGTGATGTTAATCAATCTGATTGGGAAGGAATACAATGCCTCTTACAAACTCCAAATCCCATGCTCTAAAAATACTATAGAGTATGAATAAATTATTCTTGGATTAAAATTTGTAATCAAACACAAGGTCAAAGAACTATTAGTTTTTGGTGATTCAAAAATAGTAGTTAATCAGGTCAAAAGTAGAGTTCAATGTAAATTATCGTATCTTAAGAAGTATAAATTTAGAGTGTAGGACTTAATTAAATTTTTTGATGCTTTCAACATTATGTCAATTCTTAAGTAATAAAACAAGGTTGTTGATGAACTTGCTTCAGCTAAAACCAACCTTATTCCCAATCAACTTCTAAATTACAAAGCTTTACCATTGAATTAGTCCCATGTCCCTCAATTCTAGATAATGTTAAGGACTTGTAAGTATTTAATGATGATCAATAGATCATAGACTTCATGAATATCTCATGAGTATTTGAGGCCCACATCATTAATGAGGTTAATCAAAATACACTTTATGATGGCAAAGTTGAAGGAAATCTTGATGACAAGGTTATTCAATTGAATGACAATAAGATCCCTAAAGGAATGATAGCCTTAAAGAGATTGTTTGATTCAGACAAGCTAGCTAAGGCTGTCAAGATTCCCAAATTAGATGAGAAGGATTACAATCTAGTTGACTTAGGTTCCCAAATTCATGCTCAACTAGTGAACATTGGTACATCCTACACAAGAATCAATACTAAGAGATCCAAATATTTTTTAACCAAGTATAAGGATGTGATAGGATGGTCCTATGATAACTTGAATATCTTTGATCCTAAGGTCATAACCCATAACATACCTCTAAAGGAAACCTACAAACAATTTAGGTAAAAATAAAGGCCAATCAACCCTATCCTAGAACTAATGATATATGTAGAGGTCAAGAAGTTACTAGATGCTAAGATAGTGTTTCCCATTAGACACTCTACCTGGGTAACCAAATTGGTGCCAATTAGAAAGAAAAATGGTGAAATCAGATTATGCATTAACTTTAAAAATTTAAATAGAGCATCTAAAAGGATAATTATCCCCTACCTTCTCTTGAAAAATTTATCCAAGTTGTTTTTAGTTTCTCTAGGATGTTTTTTCTTGATGAATTTTTAGGGTATAAGCAGGTGCTAGTAAACAAGGAAGATAGGATGAAGACTGCATTTACTACTAAATGGGCCAATTTTGCCTACAAAAGAATACCCTTTAGATTAATCAATGAAGTTTCAACCTTTTAAAGAACAATTGATCACACTTTCCAAGGGTTAATAGTTAAGTGCATTATTATATACATGGATGACCTGATTGTCCTCTCAAAAAATAGGGAAGACCACATCATGCACTTCTAATTAGTGTTTGAAAGGTGTAAAAGGTATGGAATTTCTCTCAACCCAAAGAATTTTTTTTTTAACTAAGGGAAAATTGTTATGACATGTTATAATCAAGGAGGGGATATCTATATACCTAGATAGAGTAAGTGAAATATCAAAGATAAAACACCCTAAAAGTAGGAAGGAATTGAAGTCTTTCTTTGGTAAAATAAACTTTGTGAGAAAGTTCATTTCTAATTTTGTAGAGATTGTGAAGCCATTGAATGATATGTTGAAGAAATATGTCAAGATCGCATGAAATGAGGAGGTCAAGAAAGATTTCAAAGACATCAAAGAAGTAATTGGACAAGCTCCTATATTGATAAGTCTAGATTTCACTAGAGATTTATATCTTTATTACTTTACCTTTGTTCATACAATAACTGTTATTCTAACTTAGAATATATATAAGTGTGACCATCCCATTTATTTCATGATTACTAACCTTAAAAATGTTGACTTGAACTATTCTTTAAATGATAAATAATCATTTGATTTAGTCAAGGTAGTGAAGAAATTTAGATACTATATCCTTATAAATAAAGTACATGTGATTCTACTAGGCCCTAACACTAAGCTAATGTTGAGTCTCTATAAACTTAGAGAAAGGAGAGGTAAGTGGATGTCTATCCTTAAATAATATGATCTAGAGATGAATACTAAAATTTGGTAAGATGCCACAGTTTAATTCAGTTAATTATTAATACTAATCCCAAATGAAGTGTTATAGAAGTTGGTCAACACAGATTTAAATCCAATGATTGGTATGATCCCATTATTTATTTGATAATCAATCGCTATTATCCTAACATATTAAGTAGAGAATATAACATATCTCTAAGGCTCAAGTTAGCCCATATCCTGATCAAAGATTGGATATTGTACAAAAATAACTTTGAAGGCCTTTACCTAAGATGTGTCTCCAAGGAAGAAGCAACTAAGATATTGAGCACTTTCCATGAGAAGCTAGGATGTGGACATCCATCTAGAAGTACTATAACCCACAATATCCTTAGGGATGGTTATTAATGGCCTACTATCTTTAAATATAGTCACAAGCATGTGAGAGAATGCCATTTGTGTCAATTTTTCAACTCTAAAGATCCCAAGGAAACCATGCCATTAAATCTAATGATTATTGATAAACCTTTTGCACAATGGGGATTAGTCTTTGTGGGGATCATCAACCCTAATTCATCATATGGTCACAAGTATGTTTTGACTACTATAGACTACTGCATAAGATGGACTAAAGAAGTGCTAACCAAGTAGTGTAGGACTAAAGAAGTGATAAAATTTATAGAATAAAACATATGTATAAGGTTTGACACACCAATATATCTAGTCTGTGATAATGGATTTGATTTTGTAACCATTAAGATGATTGAGTGGGCATATGACAACAATATTTTTCTCAATCTCTCATCAATTCATTACCCTCAAGGTAATGGAGAATCTGAATCAACAAATAAGAACTTGATAAAATACATAAAGAAGTTTGTCGCTGATAAACCAAAAACATGGCACAAACTACCTAAGTGTGCCCTTTGGGTAGATAGACCTAGAGTTAAGAAATCCCTCAAAGCATCACCATTCCAACTAGTATATGGTCAAGAACCTATATTCCCCCTTAAATTAAACTCCTAACATACAAGTTCATGTAAGAGTACACGGAGGAGGATTAATAATTTGCAAATTCAAGACTATTTGACATCATATAGATGGAGGATGTAAGAGAGGAAGCTTTCACCAATTTTAGCAGACACCAGACCACAGTGAAGAGGTGGTTGATAAGCATTAAAATATAAAGTTTTTTATACAAGGATACTTGGTCCTTATTTGGGATAAGACCTCAAAACCAAAAGGAAAACATGGAAAGTTCACACCTTTATGGATTGGCCCATATCATATTATTGAAACCTTAAAAGATAACACCTTCAAACTAAAGGACTTACAAGGGGTATAATTCACATTTCCTATCAATGGGAAATACTTGAAACATTAATTATCTACTATCCCACCTAAAGTCTTCATGGAGTGAACTATAAGACTGGTTGGAGTTAGTGTAGGTAGGCTATATTAGGTTTTTTTCATGTTCTTTCTTTCCTATCCTTTGTTTGTACATAGTGCATGTATATAGTTGTTTGTTTGTTTCCTTTGCTTTCTGTTTGGTGTGTTTTCTTTTTCTAATTTTCTCTTTGGTTTAAATAATTCTATTCTAGATATCCCTTAGCTCAAGATTCATATGATTTCTCAAGAAACCTCACAGTTTAGGATTGCAGGTATGTCTCATCAACATTGGTTGATCATGGATTATTGAAATATGAGCTAGATGCTATAGTTTGTAGAAACTACTTAAGACTAATGGTTAGGTTAATTATTCCTTGATATTTTAATCCTTGTTCTGATCTAATATTAGTTCTAAGAAACATTTCATATATATCATGAAATCTTAAATTATTAAGATGAACTCATGTTTGCACTTTAAAAACATTAATTTCTTAGGACAAAGTTTATAGCCAAGGATGATTATCTAAAGATAAAAAATTTGACCAAGGATGCCTGATTAGTAATAGAGCAAGGTCTTTAGTGGATCCAAAGGTACCTTTTTTGGGGCTATGGGTGTCTGGATAGTAGTAGAATAATGTCCTGGCCTTCCTTGAACTGAAGCATGATTCTTAATGAACATATAAATATGTTGTAAGTCAATGTTAATGATCAAGGTCATGAGTCTTGAAAATTTTCTCTAAATCCTATGGTAATTAGTAAGTGGAATCAAAACACACACACAACATGGATATGTTTTAATGTTTGATCTTAATTCTACATGTGCAAGACTTGTTCTAACCATGAATTGATCTTAATAATGGTGCTTAATCAAATGAAATAATTAGCCTAGTTGTTAGTCTAAACCAAATTCTGTTAATTCTAATATATTACTATGTTTCTCCCAAAAGTCACCATTTGTTGAGGTCAACATACCCCTATTTCTAAAAAATGGGGACCCTTGTTTTAATTTGTACAAATTTGTACCTTAAAATTGAGAATTCACTTGATTAGAGTACCACTAACATATTTACACATTATATTTATTTGAATATCATCCACACATGGTTCTCATTTAGATTAATTAACATGTTTTCAATTGATCATAGTTTTACCCCTTCTAATGTTGCTAATGATTGTTACTTAGGTTTCTATATTGTAGGCTCAATGAATCTCATCTAGGAATGAACATGCTTAGGGTTTTATGCTTCAATGTTAAATTTACCTTTCACTAGCCTATTTAAATCATGTTGAAAAAACCCTAGTCTAACATTTCAACCTAAGTCCATTTTGAATTAAATTCAAGTTTATGCATGAACAATTTAAGTAAGAATAATTATTTGTGCCATGGATTTACTTTAATTTGTATCCTAAGACTTAGTCATGCTTTTCAACATGACCAAACCTTAGTTTAAAAATATTATGATTAGTCTCTTTATGTCCTGAGTCTCCTTTATTCCTATAGACTAACTAGTCACATGGTCCCTTTCATTATGTTCTCAACATAGCCTAAAGCCTTATCCTAAGGTTCTAGTTGTATTTATTAAAACAACAAAACCTTAGGATAAAACTTTATGCCAAGTCTTTTATTATTCATGGATCCATTTATTATGTTTTGAAACTTATCTTAAGATTTTACCCTAAGGTTTTATCATGTTTATCAACATGAATAAAACCATAGACTAAAATCTTTAGCCTAAATCCTCCATATTTCCTTATCTTTACTTAATTATTTTATTATCTGCAAGATCAATGACCCATGTTTGCTCAGGTGATCGAGATATAATGGTGCATATAAATTCAACAAGTCAAGAGCCTTAATCTATGATGCTCATTTACTCAGGTGATGGAGATTTAATGATGAAGGTTTAAGTTGAAAAGCCAATCCCCAACCCCAAGTTAAAGTTTAAACATCATCTGAAGATCGACAGTACATAGCCAAGCATACACTTTTTGATTGATGGTGTATTCCAAGTAAAACTTCAATGGGCCTTAAGATAAATGAGAATATGACAAGTGTCACACTTTTGAAAAAATAATAGTGAGAAGTTGATGGTTTCCACCCTTTAGATTAAGATCTAATAGAGCATGTTGATTTGACTAGATAAAATCCAATAGTGCATAATGAAGGTTGAAAATTTAAGAGCCATCATAAAGATGACACTTGGCATAATTGCATGCCATGAATTAAAATTAGAGAATCTTTCAAAGATCTATGGTACATGACCTTGCATACACATTCTGATCAATAGTATGTGGAACAAGGAACATGATCTAATCATTCAAGATCAACAAAGTGCATTCATCTAGGCAAAGAAGATCCAATGATGTGAGATCAACATTGACATTTCAACAAATCCATTATCAATGTGGTAGTGACAAGTGTCATGACTATGAGGAATATGACAAAGTAGCTAATAACATTTGATTTCTTAGATAAAGATCAAAAAAGCACATTGATCCATGCAAATAGATCTAATGGTGTGATAAAATGTAAGATGTTTAAAGGGCTCAAAACCAAAAAAATATTGACATGTGTCCAAAAGTGACAAACAGTCATATTTTAAATATTAATGATCAAGATGCCATGGAGATGCCACATAAGCATAATATGCCAAGTTGAAGATTTTGTGGACCTAGGAAATGTAAAGGTATAACTATGTAATTAAATTGATATCTAAGGCATGATACTTGTAAATTAAACTAGTTTCCACCTTTAAATCACTAAGAATACCTTTAAAAAAACCCTAAAATTATGAGAAACCTAATTCTACCCTGTGTTCATTATGACTACACCAAGGAAAGTTGAATTATCACTTGTGCAAGAATAATTCAATCCAAAGCCAAAGTGTAATCTACTAGCAAGCAATTTAGAAAAATTCATAGCCATGACATCCTAAAAAGGTGTTTCCAAAGAGGATGTGGAGCTTTATTAAACCTTGAATGTAGAAGGAAGAGTTTCAAGGACACATAGTTTGATGCCACAACTTTGAACATAGGGGACAACAATTGGTCAAGATTGTTTTAGAACATTGAGAACCAACAACCCATTATAAGAGAGGAAAAGAATAACATGTCTATAAAGAGGATCTACTATGACATAGCCACCATCTAGATGATAGGTTTGCATTATATAATAGCTAAACCTGGGGTACTACACTGTATAGATATCCTTACTTTATTTTTTAAAGATGAAGAAATAGATAAGGGCATGATTGTTCATAAGGATAGTTGTAGGAATATTGCTTACATCTCTCCCATAGCTTTTAAAAATTATTACAAATTGCCTGAACCCCAAGTATACTTGACCACCATCAATAATTGGGCCAAGGATAATGATTTGAAGAGCATCCTTGCCCTATGGCTATACTTTGGGAACCAAGTGTTTTCTGACTTCAATAATAACATTCCTATTAGTAAAGTCAGACCTAAAATAATAATGATCATGACAATGATGAATATATTATGTGGAAATATAGCTGTTACATATGTAGACAAAATTTGGGTACCCTTAGTCTATTTCATTGTTGAGAAACAAGTCTCCCTTCCTCTTGATGAAGTAATCATTACATATTTAAGTAGATAGTTTTTTGCAATCAATAAGAAGACTAGGGCTACATTTTACATGATGTCATACCTTATGGATGCCCTTCTTGATACAACACAAATTATTAACCTTAGGGAATGGTCACTTGATAAGATACAAACTATCTCACAATATTACTCCAAGTTACATATATTTAATTACAAGGATCACATATAAATCATATGTGATTGTATATATCCTACCCTCAATGAGGCCATCATAGGGAACCTATTGATGAGGATTAACCCACTAATAAATAGCATTGTTAAATCCATGGGGGATATATGGTTATATCCAAATTATACCATCATCAAGATTGAAGGGATCTAATGTACCCCACTTAGATTGCATGTCTATATACCAATCAAGTTAGAAGAGAAAGCAGTGGCTTATAAAATATGTAATGGAATAGATGGTCTTTGTAAGACAAAAAGGAAGGGATTGTTCCACACCCTCCCCATAACCATTGGTAGAGCTATGTTTGTATTGTGGGACAACATTGAGGTTGCTTTAAAATACAAGACCTCCTATAATATTCAAATTGATGAGCTAAGGCATTGGGATCCCCATGGAAGGGTTAAAAAACATTTGAAAGCCAAAGGAATAAATATACCTTATGATCACCAGCCTAGTCCTTTTTATCCCATATACACAAAAGCCTCTTCATTCTCTAAGGTCACCATTAGATTGAAGAAGCACAAAATTAATCTAGAATATAAGATGCAAAAAGAGTAAAATGGAGGAGATGGTAGATGGAAATTAGGGAAAATATGGTATTATTTACTAAGTGGTGTACCTTCTAGACCTCCACCAGCTCAATTAGCCAGTGCCCAAATAGAGGCACAAGTTAAACATAGGCTAGAAGAGAGAAGGCCTGATAAGATTACATCTTCTTCAACCCAAATAGAGGAACAAGGATCACCAATGGAAAAAGTTCATATGGTAGCATTAGACCCTAGTAAGATAATTAAAGATTCTTTAAAGATGATATCACTAGCCTATGAATCAGATGATGAAGAGATGGAAGAAGTAAAGGAAGAAAAGGGGAAGCAAGTGTTGGATCTAATCCCTGTGGATCCCCCCAAAAGAACTTCAAGAATTAAGTATAACAGTAGAATTATATCCAAATATGACTGAAACATATCCAAATATATGATAATAGATAAGCCACTTTGAGGGGGCAACCTCCACAAGCTTCAATAAGAGTAGAATTCACAATATGATGATAAATGATTACCCACTACCTCTTATATATAGTCTATCTAGGCCATGGTTACTCCATAGGCTGACCTAATAATCAAAAGAAAGCATAGATAAATGTAATATAATGTCAAGTATGGATAAGTAAGCCACAAGTCGGCTAATACTATCCTCATACATGTGATAGGTTAGGGGCATAGCAGTAAAATGGAGGAGATGGTAGATGGAAATTAGGGAAAATATGGTATTATTTACTAAGTAGTGTACCTTCTAGACCTCCACCAGCTCAATTACTCAGTGCCCAAATAGAGACACAAGTTGAACATAGGCTAGAAGATAGAAGGCCTACTGAAATTACATCTTCTTCAACCCAAATAAAGGAACAAGGATCACTAATGGAAGAAGTTCATATGGTAGCATTAGACCCTGGTAAGATAATTGAAGATGATTTAAAGATGATATCACTAGCCTATGAATTAGATGATGAAGAGATGGAAGAAATAAAGGAAGAAAAGGGGATGAGTGTTGGATCTAGTCCTTGTAGATCCCCCCAAAAGAAAGGTTGACATGGACATGGTTCCAGTAAAGACTAAGAATCCCAAGGTGACTTTTACTTATCCTTTAAGTGAATTCAACCTCTTTAGTGAAGAAAACTTGATTCATGGTCTAACCATTCTATAATGGTTCATCTATGGTAAATTACAAAAATTAACTACTGCACAACACCCTTCAAAAATGATTAAGGCCATCAATATCCCAATGTATAAGGAGGTCAAGCCATAGATCCTAGCTATATAAAAGGAAGATGAAAGAAGGATGGATACTTTAGGAGAATCAAGTAGAGCACAAGTGGAGACTATAGCTCCAAAATTAACACAATCTTTAGTTGGTGTCAAATTTGACCCAAAAACTACCAGTTTATATAAGGTAACTGAGAAGAAGGCCATGGTTGGTGAAAAAAAGTGGAACCTTTTATTAGATTAAATCTAGTTCGAAAATAAAAGCCTAGTGAGGACCCAATATTTGAAGTAAATTTTCTGAAAATGGCTTAGCCTTAGTCAGAGAAATTGTAAATAATGATCGAAGGCATCTTGCAATAGAAGAATAATCTAGAAGGGACAATAATATTATCAATCCCAAAGGATAAGTTTAAGCAATTTGAAGACACCATGGCTGATTTTTTCAATTCCTTAAAGACATTTAGGACTAAGTAGGATGTATCAAATAAACAAAGTACTATAGCTACAGGCCAAGTTGGCTAATGGTAGGCTTTAAGTTATCAAGTGAAAGATTTGATCAAAACTTTGACCAAGGATCAAATCCTTAAGTTCATAATAATCATCCTAGCCCACCTAAATATGGCTATGGATTTATTAGTAGATAAGATAAAAACCCTAACCAACTTTTCCAAGAAAAATGGAAGATATTTCTAAGGACCTCAAATAGATAGAACATAAAATGTTGCACATATTGCACAGCTTGATCAAAGATCCTAAGGGAAGATAAGGGTTGATAAAAAGAAGATCATGGGCTTGATTTTGTGATATGAACAAAAGATAGGAGATGTTAGAAACATAAAACAAACATTAGAAAGAGTGGAGAAGAATCTCAAGAACCTAGAGGATAAAGAAAAAGAACTCTTCATGAGGCCTATTGTTGACCTCCATCTTATCAATGAGCAACATTATAAGATGAAGATCCTATAGGGAAGGTAAAAGACTACATCAACACAAGGGTCTAAAAGTCAAGCTACTTGACTTAGGATATTCTATTATGTAGGAACATTGTATAATATTTGAAAATATAATATTATTTTTGTAAAGGCAAGTGCAACTTGTAAATCACATTGCTTATAGGTTAGCCAGTTTAGAATGTCAAAAAAAATCTCAAAGAATTGTAAAAGGATAACAATCCTTAATATTTGACATGACTAACTGGTATACCTCATGAATGGTCTATATAAAGAGGTATTGTCAATTATAAAGAGGAGGGAGTTTTGAGCCAAAATTATTCTATAACATTTTATCAAATTAATATAAATAAGGAGTTCTACAAAGTTTGTCCATATTTGCTTATATAAATTTCTACCATGGCTTATCTATCATTTGTTTAGTCTTATTATTAGATTTTAATGGTCCATATGAATTATAGATGTGCATCTTTAAGTGCATAGTTGCTAATTTGTGTTAATGATAGATTAGTTGAAAGCTTTAAGGCTTACTTCATTTTTTTCACTTTTTTGCATATGTGTTAATGTTTTTTGCTTACAAGAGTGAATCTTTAAAGTGAACCTGATTCTTATTTGCACTATTTCATAATATCCTTAGATGTTTACCTAATGTGTGATAGGATTTGAGCTTATGTTACTTCATGTCATATATTGGTTAAATACATGTTCAGATGAAACTTAAACTTTATCTTGATGTTTGGGTTAAAGATCAGCAACATATTTCTTCTTTACCTTACCCTCCTTTTTCTCCTTTTTATCAATTCACCTTAGATTAATTTCATTGTGAATACTCATCTTAGTTTAGTTTAATAATTAGGTTTTGAGCATAATTCATTTTAAATAGCACGGACTATCTTCAAAATAAAATATCAACTATTAAGCCATGATGACTCCCAACCACCAACTAATATAGATTTATGAAATAATCCACTTATTATACTTCTATTCCACTAAATATAATATGATTATCACAAATTTCAACTCATGCATTAGATTCTTTAAATATAGAAATGAGTGGTGTTTTTTAAACACTAAAAACCACATTTGATACACTTTCAAGCATCAATAGAGTCTAGCATGGTTACCTTTTAACACCAAAAGCCATACACCTAAGTTTATAGGTGTGAGGAGATCACCAGACTTGAATAGTACCAAGTGAACAAAGGGAGGCACATAAGATGTTAGTGTGCATGAGATGAAAGGGGACACACAAGATGCTAAGTACACAAGAAACTTGGAGAATGAAGTGTTGGAAGACCAATGTAAGGGATTTGTATGGGGTAGGATAGGCCATGACAAGAGATGAAAATAAAGAGAAGCCCACTTGGTAAAAATCATAGCATTGAAAAATGGAGCCATGGAGATTGAATCATGTGCATTTGAGGAACTATGCCAAGGTTACCATAAAGAAGGTGAAGGTCACACCAAGCTAAATGAAGCACATGAGGAAAATCATCCAGACAAGCTAGCATCCACCTAATCTTAGGTGAGAAGTGACTATGTAAAAACACCTATCACTTCACCAAAAATACCATTTAGAGAATTTAATGAGGCGATGTTGGAGCACAAAAAACTACATTAAATTCATAGGTGGTGGTGGAATTTTTTACATTTTGCAGGTTTAGTAGATTTTAAGAAAACTAGGTTCTACCACACCATTACTCACCTAAAATTAAGATGGAAACTAAGGTTAAGGTATAAAGAGGCCAATAGTACACTAGTTTAGGTTAGAAACCTTAAGTTAATTTGAATCAAACAAGCATAACAAAACTAGAAATAAACCAAAGCTAAAGTGAAAAAATGCTACCAAAGTGAAACCCTGAGCACCCATGGCTACCAAATAAGAATTAATAAATAAGAGAGGAGATTACATTTCATTTGAGATTGAAATAGAGGCATGGGGAGAGATAATTACTAGAGAACTAGATAATAGGAAAATTAAGAGACTCTAAGGCTACCATTAATGATGAATGAAGCTCAATATCCAAGGTCATAGTCATAGACCTAAAAACTATGAGAAGTGCCAATAAACATTAGAGGCTTTGACATAATTAAAATACCATGCTTCAACACTAGAAAATTTAGAATAGGGAAGAAATACATGACTTATATTCCATTATAGGTATAGAAGGATGTCAAATAGGCATAGATGATAGAGGGTATGGCTTCTAAAAAGAAGAAATCATATCTAGTGGAAGGGGTTAGTGTCACTAAGGTTGACCCTGAGGTGATCACCAAAATATCCTAAAGATAAATGTAGTTTCCCTTAGAGGTCCTAATTGGGGAAACTTAGGTGTCCTTCATGCACACCTATAGGCTAAAGGAATATAACCACCACACCCTAAGTAATGCATAAGAGTTATTGAAAGACTAGATGGTTGACATAAGGGTGAAGTTAGAGGTAGACATAACATTGTTCAATATCTCCATTCAATATAGGCTTAAGACCACTGGCATAACTCAGCTCTCTGTGTTTTTATGTTTTGGGAAGTTAGAAGAACTCATGCAGTTCCTTCTCTTACACATCCATGGATACCTATTCTAATTTGTAAGGAGGTGCATATAGATATTAGTGTGCCTAATTAGAAGAATCACCAGGATCCTAAACTCCAACATAGACATCCACTAGATGATGGTGGATGATGTTGAAGTAGAAAGGGTCACAAAACTCCTTGACTACTACAAGGGAGGATTCACATTCTTAATAAAAGATATATAAGACCTTGGAATAAGGTCCATGATATGCCTTGTGAGCTCTAAGATTTACCATGATGGGAGATGGGCAAACACCAATAAGGCTTACTTGTGTATTAATCACTATATGGTGCAAGGGTTCAAGTTCAAAATAAATAAAAATCATTGTAGAAGAGATAGTAAAGAACGTGCTTGAGTGTCACAAGGCATGAGAGACCTTCAGGTGGGGGTTGTTATTAATATTAATAGTCATGTAGGATGTCATAATGCATGATGGTGACTAAGACAATCTATGGGTCTTCCCAATGCGTAAAGACTCCCCAACATTTAAGTACTAAGACTTCACCTACCCACCTTCTTTCTCCAAAAAATATAAGACTCGAGTGATGGGGTCTTACATCTAATATATTAAGGCATTCATGATAAAATGATGCATCCCTAAGGAACTTCCCTAAAACATTGTTAGAATGGAAACCTTCATCATCATAAAACACTTTTATGTAGTGTGTCTAGTGTTCATAGATGGAAACCATTTAAGCTGGCTCAAACTCTCTTACATATTTTTCACAAAGTAATTTATGGATGTGTTAAGGATAATTCCTAATGTATAGTATTTAGACATCCTAGATGTAGTCCATGGATTTATAAAAGAGTAGGCTTCAATGCTAGTATGTGTACCCAAGAGGGAAATCTATAAAAATATCAAGAGGATGACTTGAATCGCATAGACCTCTATCCCCTTTAGAGAGAATTCATCATGGGTCACATATTAAATCTTTAATATAAGATGAATCCAAGGAAGAAGGACACTAAACCTAAGAAAGATGATGATCTCCCACTCTAGATCAATGAAGGAACACTAGCACTAGCCATGTAGAAGAAATCTCCCTAGAAAAAGTGGGGAGAGACACTTGAAGAAATTTAAGAGCACCTTAGGTTAAGGATCACATCCAGTGAATAAACAACCTCTTCAACTCTAAATAAAAAATGCATAACTTTCATTCCAAATAATGCTTCTCCTAATAAGAAAGATAATAAAAAGAGGTCTAAAGGGCCCATTATGATGCCAATAATAACCTTGCCAAAAATGGAGGTAGAAGAATCTTGTGCATAGGAAATGGAGGAAGAGGTAGAGGAAGAAGGTACAAAGGTCTATATTGTTCAAGAATAAGGAGGAGAGGATACCAACATCAAAGAAGTTCAAAAGGACCTTTAAAGAGACACTACCACCACACTTTTAGAAGTAGAGAAGCTAACGATTGGCTCATCCAAAGAACCCTCCACATAGCCTCCACAAATTGAAGAAAAGAGAAAGGTGTGGAAGAAATTAGGATTGAGTAAGGTATAAATTCTAAAGGCACTAGTGATAGAGAAGAAAAAATAGGCCATGAAGAAATATAGCATGACTTAGGAGGAGATTGAGAGAGTCAAAATTGAGGAAAAAGCAGTGAAGGAAAAGAAGGCTACAAAAGAAAGGGTTAAGATAAAGAAGGAAAGGAAAGGAAAGAATAAAGAGATTACCATAGGCATGAAACCAAGGATAGAAGAAATAGAGAAGGTGCCTATCACACCCACCAATAAAGTAGACCAAGCTATATAATAGGTACACCCAAGTAGTAAAGGGGTGCTTAAAGAAAAGGAAGGTGATATTGGAGCCTTGGAAAAAAACAAATGGAGAGTGCTCTAAAAACATAGCACAAGCAAGAGATAGACAAAGTTGGTTCCAAGGGAATGCCCTTGGAGGTTAATTCTGAAGAACCCCAAGAATAAGAAATAGACAAAGGGGATAAGTCCAAAGAACCCCTCCAGGATAAAGAAAAAGAAACCTCTGAGGAAAGCACTGAAGAAAGTAGTAGCATTGATAAAGAGGAAGAAGAACAAACAAAATTGGTCATCATAGAAGAAGGCATAGAGTTGAGCCTTATAAAAAAGGTGTAAAAGGGGTGGATAAATGAATATTTGTATATGTTTGAATATAGTCCCCCTAAGACCACCACAACCAAGATGCACCAACATATTTCATTTTCATTAGCCTTACTTTGAAGCACCTCAAAATGCCATACTGGGCATAAATAAACCTAAATAAGGGCATGACTCCTTTATCATAAACCCCCATGCCATGAATCTAGTTAGGTTTTAAAATGCACTCATCTAGATGGCCACTAAAGTCATGTGAAAAAACATCATTAATTATGTTAAGGCAAAGAAATGGAAGAAAATTGACTATGAAGCCGAAGAAGTGTAGGCCATGAATTTCAAGTTGTAGCAACTAAATAAGCACATAAAGGTCACTAAACCATCCCTCTTGATTACATTTAATACATCAAACCCATTAGAGGTTAAAAAAATGTGTGTGATATTGCAGCAGATGCTCCCAAGGTTGATAGCAGAGCTAGTGTAGGAAGAAGAAGAAGAAGACCCATGCATCATGTTGTAGAAATAATTAGCTACCAAAATTGAAGTGGTAGAAGACCTCTTCACAAAACTACAAGATGACATAGAAATATCTAATTCCATCTTGATGAATTTTTCCAACCAAGCATCAATCATAGATGCACACCTCAAGTAGGAAAAGGGGGAGAATGAAGAGCTAATGGCACAGGTATACTTTACAATCAGGGTAGAGTGTGTATAAATAATGGGTATAGTTAACATGTTGAGTTAAAAAATAAAGGACTATGATTAGAAAATGGAATAACTCTTTCATGCCTTATAAATTAAGGCTTATGACCAAGGAGTAATCTTGGACAAAGGATCCAAAAAGTATAAGAAAAGGCTAGGAGCCTTCAGGAAGGAGTTAGATAGAACTAATGTGCTCACACTTAGTACTACCTCCACATAAATAAATAACACTACAGAGGAAATTGAACTCACTATAAGGGGATTCAAGGACTTTAACACTAAAATGAGGGAGAACACACCCATGTTTTGTGTGCCTAAAGCTTTGACAACTTAGTCTAAGGCCAGATTAGTAATTTTGTCTAGGATAATGTTGGGCCCCTATTTATACTAAGTATGGATCCATGTCAACTCAATAGACACCTCAATATGAGATGATCATTTAGGATGATTTATATTTTGATATCTTTTTCATCAGCTAGAGGAATTAATACACACCTTACACCAGCTAGAAAGTGGCTAACTAATGCAATGATTTATTGGGAATCTTCAAGGAGTGGTAGCATGTGGAAATCATAGCATAAAGGGTGTAATGTAGTGGAGCTGATGAAATGATTACTAAAATATCCAACTTGATAATCAACATGTGTAGCTCCACCATGGTATAAGGTACTCCTATAGCTTATAAAATCAAGATTGAACCAATGAACAAAGAGATATGAATGGATGTAGTGAAGATCTATAGAATTATCCATAGATATAATGGTTTCCATTAATAATAGAACTAGCTTGGATGCCATAACATCTTCATTTGTGTAAGCCCAAGCTCACATGTGAGTATTTGGGTAGATAATTAGTTTATCAAATCTTGTACTCTATCCTATATACTCTATTTATGTAATATAAACTATGATATGTATTTGAAGCTTTAAGTAATGAAGAAGAGTGGTTATGGTAATACATGGTGTCCTTTGATTGAATGTCTTTCACTTTTTTTTATTGAATTGCATAATAAATAAAATAGTTATAATGGGTTGGTTTTAATATATGAATGTTAAGTTTAGTGAAGCTCTGGACTAAGTCATTAATAGAGTCCTTGTATAAAAGATGGCATCAATATACTCTATAAAATAGCCTAAGTGTAGATAAAAACCCATGCCCAAAAATGATATCCTTGCATGAAGCATGAGCCTAGTATGAACTTGATCTAAAGAATTCCATTGACCCCTCAAAGTGTCATATGATGCTAAGCTTAGAGGAACAAAGGCTTTCACCCTTGAGACAAAAAAACCAAAACAATATAAGCATACACCCCTATGGCCAGAGCTAAGTCCCCAAATAGGAATGTGACTATAGACCATCATACTTAGCCTTGAAATGACTTACACCCTTGAACCTGCCAAAGCCATTATTTGCATGACCAAGTCCTATAAGTAAAGAGTTGCACCATGGCATGACTATCCTAACCTGGGCCCCAATTATTTTTCTTCTAGGATTTGGGTGAGTGCATAAGGCTTGTGCCTTATGTGAATTGATTTTACCATAGTTGAGTAATAAATGTTGAGCCCAATGGGAATATGTTTGCACCTAGTTGTATCGAGTCTAGAATTGACTCAGATGACCAGATAAGTGTCTGACTCCTCAAATAATGAATTAAAACACCCAATTAAACTAAAATAGGTTCAATTTCTTGTTCTAATTCAAATACTCAACTAAATCTATATCCTCATCTTTATATGCATTAGATGTCCACTCATTCTATTCTTTTATCTTATGGCATTACTAAACTAGGACTTTTTCATTCCCCTATTTTGCTTTGTATATCCATAAGGCATTGTTCAAATCATATGATGTGATTTCTTGTGAACACAAATTAGCTCCACTTATAAGTCTTTAACCCATCCATCACATAGAAAGGTTTTTAATTTTTGTAATGTCTTTTAAATCAAGGGGTTATCATCCTCAAAGATGAATGTTTGGATGAAGTCACTTTGGCCCTATGCCCAATGTTTCATCTCTTATCTATAATCCCAATGGATATACCAAGTGGTTAGAAGAACATCTAGTGTATATTTGAAAATGTTGGGCCCCTATTTTGACTAAGTATGGATTCATGCCAACTCGATAGACACATCAATGAGAGGCAATCATTTGGGATGATTATTATTTTGATATCTTTTATCTTAGCTAGAGGAATCAACACACACCATGTGCTAGCTGGCAGGTAGATAACTAATGCAATGATTTCTTGGGCATCTTCATGGATTGGTATCATGTGGAAATCATAACATGTAGGGTACAAGGTAATATAGATAATATAATGATTTCTAAATGATCCAACTTGATAATCGATATGTGAAGCTCTAACTTGGAAAAAGGTACTCCTATAGCCTATAAAAGCAATCTTGAACCAACAAGTAGAGAGACATAAATGGATGTAGAAAATCTCTATAAAATTGGCCCTAAATATTATAGTCACCATTAATATTATAACTAGATTGGATGCCATAATTATTTCATTTTTGTAAGCCCAAGCTCGCATGTGAGATTTTGGGTAGATAATTAGTTTAACAAAGCTTGTACTCTATCCTATATACTCTGTTTATGCAATATGAATTGTGTTCTATATTTGAAGCTTTAATTAATGAATAAGAGTGATTGTGGTAATACATGGTGTCCTTTTATTGAATGTCTTTCACTTCATTATTAAATTATCTAATAACTACAATAGTTATAATGTGTTAGTTTTAATATATGAATGTTAAGTTTAGAAAATCTCTAGACTAATTCATTAATGGCATACCTATGTAAAATATGATGTCAGCATACTCTATGAAATAGCCTAAGTGTAGATAATAACCTAATCCCAAAAATGATATCCTTGCATGAAGTGTAATTTTAGTATAAACTTGATTTAAAGCATTCCATTGACCCCTCAAAGAATTAAATGATGCTAAGTTTAAAGTAACAAAGTATTGCACCCTTGAGACAACAAAACCAACACAATATAAGTATGTGCCCCTATGGCTAGAACTATGTCCCTAAATAGGCTTACACCTATAGACCATCAAACTTATCCCTAAAATTACTTACACCCTTGATCCTACTAAAGCCATTATCGGGATGACCAAGTCCTATAAGTAATGAGTTGCATCATGGCATGAATATACCAATACAAGGCCCATTTCTTTCTCTACTACATTTAAAGTGAGCACATAAGGCTTGTGCCTTATTTAAATTAATATTAGCATATTCAAGTGATAAATATTGAGTGCTATAATAATATGCTTATGCCTAGTTGCATCGAGTCTAGAATTGAATAAGATAACAAGATAAGCACCTGACTCCTCAAATGATGAATTGAAACACCCAATTAAACTACAACATTTTGGTTCTACTACCAAGACCTATATTAAATTTTATTATTTTAATGGTGTGATATAATAATTATCTAACTCTCCCTTAAGAACATTGAGTGATGGATGTAATAGGTGGATGATAGCTTTGTGATAAAGCATCCATCTTGTAAAGGATAAGAGCTAATGAAGTGGTCTAAAAAAACCTACATAATGTTCTATATGAGGTCTTATTTTGTGAACTAATAGAGCATGTGTATCAATGTTTGGATACCTACATAACCCATAGAATATGAATATATGGATAATTCTTTGAGTGGATGAAAGAGTTCTTAGAAAGGATTGAGACCCTAGATTCTACTTAGACTAGAGTTATAGATAAATGGTGGTAAGGAGTGATAGATAGTTACATGTTTGAGTTCACTATTTCCACATACTCCTACCTTGAGGAAGTAGAGTACCAATTTTTTCATGAGCCCAAAGTCACGTTTGTGAAAGATTTCAACACAGAGCTTAAGAAGTTGGTGGTGGATTATAGATTTTAAACCATGAGAATGGAAGGCTAAATTCCTTTCACATATGATCAATGCACTAGGGAAGAAGGGGATGTTTAGGTGAAGTGAAATGGAAGGGGATGAGTAGATTGACACTTGAGAGCTTAGGAAATAGACTTATAACAAGAGAAGGTATAGGCTAATGGAATATCTAGAACCTACAAGTGCCAAGAGAACCCATAGCAAGTGGGAAGGGCATGGAGAAGGATATCTTGAATTACAGTAGTGTAAGGAGAGAAATAAAAAATCCATAGATTAAACTCAATAGTTGATGGGTGAAGAATGCACTAGGTCCCCATATAATTTGGTAACTGAATATGCATTGGAAGTGCTTACCCCCTTTGAACTTATGGTGCAAGCTCATGCACTAGATCCCACACATAAAGAAAGAAGAGTGATAACTGACCCTATTGTCCACATAAAATTTGACTATTTTTCAAGATTGGAGTATGATTTTATACTTTAACAAGTTTGTCCTTATGATTAATTAAGTAAGGATACATCTAGACCATTGGGTGTTAGTTTATCAAAATAGAAATAATGTACAAACATACTAGGTCAACTAGTACTAGCTTCATATAATGGGCAATAGCCTATAAGAAGTGGCCCAACACCATAAGTCAATTTTAAAATTCCATCATCATCTACAACATCAAAAATAATAATGGGACTAATTCCTAACCTAATCAATGGAGGCATCAGAATGCCACTACCAAGACAAATACTGGGGGGATAAGCACCTCATATACTAGATACCCCCCCCCCATCATAGGTCTCTTATGAGATGGGCATGCGCTTTCCAAAGTATCATGGTATAGAGAATGCCATAGATCATGTTATAAATTATGAATTTCAATGGCATGTTTGGGGTATAACATAGTTAGAACACAAGGGAACCTAATTTGTGATAACTCTACTTGATCATGCTCATGCCTAGTATAGAAAATTTGACCCTAACTAAGATATGGTTGACTATGATACCTTGAAGGAAGCATTCCTAAATAAATTTGACATACTATAGTTTGAATAAAAAAGCATTGCCATGATTAAGGAGATCAATCAAGGACTCTCAGAGAGTGTTCACCTGTATGATGCAAGGTTCAAGACTCTCCTTTCTAAGCTTCCTTATGATATTCACCCCTCTCAACATGCATAATAGTTTTTTTGAGGGTTTTTTGTGCTAATTAGAAGATCACTCTCCATGAAGACATTCACAAACCCTCATAAAGTTCTTGAGTTCATTCTTATAGTTGAGGTAGTTGAAAGCACCAATATTGGGATCAACCCATTCATGGAAGCACAGATTATGTCTATGGCCTCCCAACTCTAGAATTTGAATGCTTGTTAATCATAAGATGATTGAAGAAGATTATGGTGTACTAAATATGAGACAAAAGGTCATAATAGTAATAACTACCCTTGAAGGAATGTACACACATTGATTTTAAGTTATATTGTTTATTGTGAGATGCATGATGTTCACAATTATCCTTTATTAAAATGTGCCAACTAGGTTAACACAACAATATATTATTGGTTGTGTGATGCCTAGGCTCATACCATAGCTTATTATCACATAATTGATGAGATTCATGAGGACATGCAGAGAGGTGCATGATAGGCCACTTCCATAGCCAAAGGGTAGGCCAACCAAGGAAATGATGGCTATGGCCAATATAATGAAGGCTATGGAATGCAAAGACGCACCATAGGGCAAGGTAGAAGATGTGATGGAGGAATATTCCCATTATGATCATGTTATAAGTTTGGATCAACATAACATTATTATCATGATTGCCCTACACATCTAACATGTGGGTATTATCGACGAAAACATAAGGTTAAGGAATGCCCTGACTTATATAAGAAATTTACCCAAGGTAGGCCTAACATATATAAGGGTATAATAATTATTAGGCATGAGTTAAATGTATAGAAGTGGGCTCTGAAGGTGAAACCAAACCACATAGAGACAATCAAGGTATAGATGACTACTCATAATGGATTCACCACTAAGCCACCAGTTACACCTATGACTGAATTTCACCTAGAATATGGGGAATAGAGTTGCACCTAGTGCATCACATAGACTAAACCCAAAGCTAAACCTTACCCTGACCCTATGCGATAGAAGGATGTTTTAAAATATGCCATGAGCATCATTTAAAATCTATAAGGAGAGCTCTAATTTGCATTAGACCTAGAATTGTAGGCTGTCACCCTTCATAAGAAACAAGATAGTTAGGAGGATGAGATACAAGAGATAATAAAGATCCCATGCATCTTAAAAATAGAAGGGATGTTTCCCCAATTGAAGAATTTACCCTTGAATCTCATAGGATAAAATCCAAATGAATTTTGCATGCCACATATGGAGAGGGCATAATAAGTAAGGCATACACAGAATGCAGAGTATGATAAAAAAAACTCATGAATGCCACCATTGATGGATGGTTTATATGCAAGGTCCTCATGAAAACAAGTATTGAAGTCAATATATTAACCAAGAATTCATGGGAGAATATGGGAATGCTAGCCCTACAACCTTCCCCTTGTGTACTTTTTGTGGCCAATAAATCCAAGATGCAACCAATCAAAACTATAAAAAGTGTCATTATAGATATCATGGGCACCAATTTCTATGTTGAATTCTAAGGGATCAAGTTGTCTGGATAAGATAATTATATAATGCTCTTGGGAAGGCCATGGTGTTACATGAACAACACTAATATTCACTTCAAGAAGCATTATACGATCTTTTAAAATAGAAATGAGAGGATAGTGATCCCCCTCTCAAGTGACCAAGGACCCCCTATGTAGAAATTGTTGATATTGAGGATGATATCAACCATATCTACAACATCATGATGCAAGGCAATGAGACTCTCAACCCTAATGACCAAGGAGTGATTTTTTGGGAAGATGGTGTAGACACTAAAAAACTACATAGTTTTAGATGTTGAAATGCCTTGAACTCCTCTCTGACCCTGAATCTTGTTGACCACCTAGTTGACTTAGCCCATTTATTAATTTACTAACTTAAACCCCTTAACCTAACTCCTCTAACTTAACTTTTTAATCCACCCCCTTTTTAAATTATTTTCCTCTAGAACCTTGATCGATGATGGTCAACCTAACCATTAATGGTTATCCTGACCATCAATGATCAGGACCTCCAAGCTTACTTTAAAAGCATTACTAGCTGTATGAGTTAATAATGGCTGAATTTAGAAAATTTCCTTATATAATGATAACAAGCTTTAAACCATCATAAATGGCAACTTTATCCTTCATCATAATTAGCAACTTCTTCCTAAAATTATTAATTTCATCTTATAAAAGGAAAGAAGTAAGAAGTGAAATGGATCTATAAATCCATAAATCTACATCCAAGCTATCAAATATTCTTGCATAGGTATCTAACATCCCTTTAGCAAGCAAGAAAAAGCAATGAAAACCTAAACCTCTATCAAAATCACTTTTGAAGTCCAAATTACTATCAATCTGGCTAAATTACTTTAGATATCTAGCAAGTTCTATGTAACTTTGTACTTGTTTCTTTATTTCATTTCATTTCCAAATACCCTAACCTGATCCAAACTTATCTTCCAAGATTTTTGTTTTTGACCAAACCCATATTCCAACCCTCACCTGAACATCTACCTAATCTATAATTCCCTTTTTAAACATTTACAAAATTTCATAGGCAATCACTAATGGTTATCCCAACCACCAATAATCACCTTAACCATCGATGATCACCCAACCACTGATGGTTAACCCAACCAACAATAGTTCACCCAACCATCGATGGTCACTATGTCAAAAATAATAGCAAGTTATTTTTGGTCCCTTTACCCCAACCAAACCATACTTTTTGAGTTCTTGCCTACTCATAGAGCCTTCCCTGATTTTTTGGCCCTGACCCCAACTATCTTAGCATAGGTATTAACCCACTTTTGTTATATTTAGTCATTTTGTTTAACAAGAAATTTACTTTCATCTCATCTTATATGCATTTACTTTCATGTTATTAAATGAAATTTTTATTTCTTTTCATTTATATTGATTTAACTATTATCAATGGTGGATTGACAACCTCCTAACAAGTGTACACTTCTTTGATCTAGCTCACACTAGGTAGTTCACTCAACTATTTTGCTAAAAACCCCTTTTTCTAGTGTATTTCATATCTACAGGTTATTCCATCCAATCCAAAGAGGATCTCCCATCATCATCTAGATCACGTGCACATTTTTACAAGGTATTCCTTTACACACCCCTTTTACTAGTTTCTTACATGCTTCCAAATTAAGAAATGAGTGGAAATTAAGAGAAATATTTTGGCATGCTTGGTGAGACCTAGTATCCCTTTTTCTTCCTTTATTTTATGCTTATCTAATGAAATCTAAAATTTCTTTTGGGATTAAAATAAACCTTTTGCATACATTGATTTCTTGTTGATTTAGTTCATCTAGTAACTTAAAAGCAAAGTAATTAATCGTAGCTTTGAATCTTGTTAACACACACTTTTTCCAAACCACATAACCAATAAACACATCAAAGCAAAGTTGAGATAAGGCATGAATAGAATTTCATCACCTAGAGATAAACCTTACCGCTTCCTAACAATCTTACTTAGAGATCATTACCAAGGGGAAAACTGACTCAGCTCTCTAGTTGAGTATAAACTATGAAATTTAGTATATCTTGGATATACACCTGACACGCTTATCACTGTGGTGTGTGAAGTGAGGGGGTAAGCCCCAATACCAAGCCACATATTGAAGATCAATACAAATTTATCTCTTGAGCACCTAAACATAACTTGAAACCAACCTCAGATTTCCTCTTTAGTACCTAATTTACAAACCAAATTTCCTCTTCATACTTTCTAAGGCATAAGCCAAAAGCTATTTTAAAAAAAACCCTGGGTTGTTAAGTGCACTTTAGTGTGTGTTTACTTTCCTTGAGATCTTTTCCTTTAGCTTGCTTTGTGTTTGAGTTGTGAGTTTTGTTATTTCTTTTCTTTTCCTTTCATGGTCTTTACTAGATAGCAGTTGAGGAATTGAACCAACCAACAACCACCTTCTTCTTTTTCCTCCATGGAGTATACCTCTAATGCTGAGGGTTCCCCTCATTTTTCTCCTCCTCCTACCGAGCCTCTGATTTTTTTTAGGGTGATATAGATTTCACCACTTTCCTCAACCCAACCCATGCTTACCCAAGCCTCTTCTTCTTCCAATATCCCATGTGTTACCACACCCCAAACTCCAACCAACATCCCAACTAGTAACCAAACACCTACTACCCCAACTAACACCTCCAACATTAGATTGACTTTACCTCTAGTTACCTATACTCCTTTTATTGGGGGGGGGCGGTATTTTCTACCCTTATTTATACCATTCCCCTTATTTCAACCAACCTACTAATTTCTACCCCATTATAGAGTTTGGTACTTTCCATACCTCAAAATCTTCTACCCATTAGTACTAGATTCACCACCCACCAACAACCAACTAGCACTTTCATACCTCCAACCCAATCTACGTCAATAACACCATCCACAAACCCAAACATACCTCTAAGATAACCCATATAAGCCTCCTAATAAGTACCCATGACATCTCACCCATATGTTTCTAGCCCACAAGGATACATAGAACCCTCCACCCAATCATTCGTATCAATCAATCCTTATGTGGCACTATCCTAACCTCCTATTACCACTTGTTACTATGTGGATTCTTCAGTACCTTCTATCACTTATCCATACATTGATGCCACCCAACCTCAACAAATCTTACCACCTAATTATGCATCTTCCTAACCTTAAATAGATTTGGTCAAGATGTTAATGGACAAAATGACCAACCTGGAGTCATCTATTTTCGAGTCTCATAACCTTTTATCATATAATCAAATATGTAATTAACCCATCCATCCATTTGTTCCCATCCATTCTTACCCTCCTCAATGGGAATTACCCAAGTTTTCCAAATTTGAAGACAAGGAGGACCCTAACAACATTTGAGAGCATCTCATCACTCTTGTTATTTGATTTCATATGACAATGCTCTCCTCCTTCGTACCTTCCCCATGTCTTTATCAGGACCTACCCTTGATTGGTATAGTGCTCTCACTAAGCACTCCATATTTTCCTTCTCCTAATTGACCCAAATCTTTTTGGATAACTTCTCAGTAAATATATCAAAAAGGTTTCTATTACCGACCTCTATTCTAATAGGTAGTTTGATGATGAATCAATTACCGATTTTGTAGCTAGATGGAGAGGTCTCATCAACCAGCTTTATTTCTCCTTACCCCAACCTAAGTTGATTGAACTCTTCTCTTAGGGTTATGCCAAACATACTACCCCCATGCTTTAAGTTCAAACTTTCAAAACTTTGATGAGGCATTCACCATGGCACATAAAGATGAAAATTCAACCATTGATGAAGGGAAATTGAAACTATGAAACAATATTTTTAGCTTTAAATCCAATAATCCTCCCTCCACCAAAACCACTAACTAAACCAGCCATACCACTACTAAAACAAAATCATCCACAAACTTAGTGGTCCTAAAAACTACCCCACCACCAACTATCAACCAACCCCATCAAACTAATTCTTCCAACCCTTCCTACCCATAAAATTGAAATCAAAACTGAGCTCCTCCAAAACAATATACTCCCATAGGGGAGTCTTATGCTTTAGTATTGGAAAAATTACTCAAATATAACCTCATCCAACTTCCACCTATCAAACTACCCCAATAATTTGATGTTTTTCACCCTACGCTTGGTTCGTACAACAAGAATGACCATTGTGCCTTTCATTGAGTTATTAGAGATGACATCAGTAGATGCAATACCTTCAAAAGTCTGATCTAACGATTAATAGATAGTGGATATCTTGCATTTGATAATCCCAATTCACCTCCTAATCAGTCCCTTAACATCTTATGTAAACCTTTTCTCAATCATGCTACTTCTACACATCACCAGGACAACAAATTAGAATCATCTCTCTCATGAAACACATATAAATAATGTTATTATTAGTGAGCCTATTATTGAGGAGACCACTACCACAACTACTTCTTCCATTTCACTCATATAAGTATTAGACTCACCTTTCATTCCTTCATATACCCAAATGAAGGAATCAACCACCCCTCTCTCTTCACTTGATGAGACCTTAACTTTACCTACCTCTCCTTTGATGGAAACACCAAAGGAGACAACATTTGCTTTAACCATTTCTTCTTTCTCCATTCCACCCATTGAAGTGGTTTAACTACCCTCCATTCCTTTGGATGCCCAAACAAAGGAATCAACCATGTTTATTCCTTTACTTGAGGATACCATGATACTTCCATAATCATAAAACCATCCATTTCCTTTTTGAAAACCATCTCACAAGAAGAGGTTACCTCATCCACCCAACCACCAATTTTTGAACCTCCCATCAAGAACAAGGATTAAGGAACCATTCCCTCTTCTCCACCTAGGGTCTTAATCTTTGAAACCAATAGCCAAGGAACCAAACCCATTTACAAGCCCTTTTCTTGACTAGTCCAAAGTCTATAGTTCACTTCTCAACCCAAATTTAATAGATCCACCTTTTGGCATCATCTTGGTCTCTCTTACCAAAATAAATATGAATCCTCAACCTCACTTGAATCTACCCTTAAACCCATTATTACATCTTCATCCAATATCTTTTCCTCCAAAACCATAGGTAAACCATCTTAACTACCTCCATCTAACATTTCCAAATATCCTTATGCCTCTTTCACCAAACTTATCGAGAATCTAGGAATTCTTCCCATACCTAGTCAAACTCACCCCTCTTTGAAGTTGGACTTAACTCCATCTAGTCCACCAAAGAAACCCCCAACCAAACCAATTTAGAAGGTAGAGTTACCCAAACCTCTACCTCAAACTAGACCCATACCACCTCCTTCCCACCTACCTTCTATCTTAGGACCCCATCCTTATACCATCCCAATTACCTATTCTTCCTTTAGTAAACCATCCCCTTTTTCTCTACCTACACCTACCAAACCTTTTAGATCCCTGTCATTCTTAACTAATCTATCCACTTCTACCTTCACACCTATATCCAGACCCTCATCATCTAAATCTTTAACCTCCAAATCATTTACCCCAAAATCAACCATAATTAATCAATCCTAACCACCAACTAAAACCCTTCTACCACCTATAACTTCTAAGGTGAAAACTACTTCTATGAAGGCTCCCATCCCTAAAACTATAAACCCATCACCTCCAACACCTTTGAATGAATCTTATTTAATCATCCTATAAATGTTTTTGAAAAATTCTTCCATTAGCTTACCACATATAAAACCATTATACCCTTCCAATACCAAACCCTCTTGGTTCAATGATAACTTGATCTGTACATACCATAGGGCACTAAGACATGACATGGAGAACTGTAAAGCTCTCCAAGCACTTGTTCATAGCCTATATGATGAGGATGATTTGTTATTAGATGAACCTCTCTTACCTCCATTATCAATTCAACCATAAACTCAACCTATCTAACAGTTACCTACTCCCCCACTCTCACCCAAGAATGAGGAGGAGGAATCGAAGAAGCCATCCAACCAGACAAATCCCCCCATCCACACTATTCATATGGTTACCCAATTTTGGGCCCAATAAATTATTAAGGGAAAAGCCAAAGTTTCCATTCCTTGGACATACCCTTCAACCCCTTAGCCTACCATCTAGGCCCAAACATCTTTACCCTCACCTTCACAACCACCAAAACCTAAAGTGTCCATTTTAAGACCCTCTCCTTCCAACTCTTCTGAATCCATCAAACAAATCATGTTGAAATAACTTCACCAGACATTTGTGAAAATGAACCTTTATGCAATAATCAACATCTCACCCCACCATTATCAAGGACTGATAGAGGCTTAGTAATCTATAGAGGTTCAACTATATGACCCCCACCCTCTTACACCTTTTCTTGGATACCTCCAACTTTCTACCTTAGTCACCTTTCAAAAAATTTAAATACCTCCTATTCATCTCAAGGATTCTGATCCTCCCCTCTTCATCACCACATACATCAATCAAATCCACATCAAAAGGGTAATGATTGATGGAGGATCTAGCATCAACATTATCACCTCCCATGCTTATTACCAACTATAGCTACCCAAGAACATCATGTTAGAAAGAGCAGTGGTACTTTGCTCCTTTAATGATACCATGGAAACTACCTTGGGATAGTTGTCCTCCATATCCACTTGGGACATCACACCATTCCTAAACTATTTTAAATTATAGAAGGAAAGTTACAATAAAATGTTTTACTCAGATGCCCTTGGATCCAAGCCATGAGTTATGTCCTTTCCACCTTCTATTGATGTGCTAAATTTGAGCATGAAGGTCAAGATATCACCATTAAAGTTGATCTTAATCCTTTTGCCTCTTGAAATATGACATATCAGCCTAATGACATTCTTATTCCTCCTTCATCCACCTCACCATCAACTACTAACAACACTACCTCACCAGCAACTAGAACCAACACCACTCCCACTTATACCATTGATAAAGCTTCAACTATTGCATCCATCCTTATTCATAGATCCCTATAGAGGACCCCTTGGAACCCATATTATAATGTCTCTCCCTTCGGTAATATCATCTTTTAGCCTTGAATGACTTCCATACTCTTTAATAATATGGAAACCTCAAACATGACCCTTCTTATGATCCCAACATCAAAACCATCATCCCTTTTGAGCTATCTAATCATCAAATAAACTTCATCTATGGGGACTTGATCATCCACTTCTCATTCCCACCACTACCACATCTATTCAACCAATCACCTTTGACTTCTCTCATCTTCAAAAACTAGCCTTTTCTAAATCTTACCTTTATAGGTTTGCTTAGAAGGGGTTTGGTCTTAGCTATTATGAACATGGACCTCATGAGATACCCATAATCAAAACCCAAAAACCTCTTGAGTTATTCAACCTTGGGTATGTACCACCAAAAGAGCCCAACTCACCAAAACCCATCGCTATCATTGATAGGGATGTCCCATCCTCACCAAACCCATCTCTTTCAAAGTTTGAAGACTTTGATATCATCCCATCTAACATTTATTTATCAATACCATCAGTTTTCCCCCTAACCTATCAAAAGGATGGCTGAACTAAAACCCTTCCTCTCAACGATCCTAAAATGATAGAGAGAGATTCTCCTACCATCAACACCATCCAACAACAAGATGATGATTCCATTCTCACCTACCTTGATGCAAGGGATTATTCTATCCATAAATCCTTTCCTCTTGAGAACCACATCATGCTAAATGAATCCACTATCAATGTCAACTTGAGTACTCAAGATAACACCTATATCATCAAGATTGGCCAATCTTTAAATTCTATAAAACAACAAGATTACCCCTCTTTCCTTTATGATCGTAGCATAGAATTTTATTGGTCCTATCAAGATATGCTTAGAATTGACCATTCTATTTCCCTCCACAATATTGTTACCCATCTTAAGGTTAAGTAAATTTTGTAAAAGCTTCATAGGATACATCCTCACATCACCCTTCTAATCAAATAACTTCAACATCTCTTATCTATCAACTTCATTTATCCCATAAACTATCCACAATGGGTTTTTAACATCATTCCCATCACCAAACCCATAGGGGGACTTTACCTCTACATCAAATTTTGTGACCTCAACCTCACTTGCCCAAAGGATGACTTTCCTTTGCCAAAATATTAACCAACTTATTGATCTTACATCTAGCCATGAAATTTTATCTCTCATAGATTGTTTCTCGAGATATAATTAGGTCTTGATTTCTCCTAAATATTAACATAAAACTTCCTTTATTACCCCATGAGGAATATTCTATTACAGGGTCATGCCTTTTGCTGTGAAGAATGCTAGAGAAGCCTATCAATGAGCCATGACCTACATTTTTAATGATCTCATCCATAAAATTCTAGAGGATTATGTTGATGATCTCCTTGGGAAATTTAAATACTACAAGGATCACCTCGTCATTCTCACAATAATATTCAATTGAGTAATCCATTATCATGTTAGGCTCAACCCTAAGAAATTCATTTTTATTGTCTTATCAGGAAAGATTCTTGGCTTTATCATCTCTCTTTAAGGAATAAAAGTGGACCCTACCAAATTTAGAGTAATATTGGAGATGCCTCCTCCTACTAACCTTATTAAACTCCATAACTTGTAGGGTAAGATCCAATCCATTCATATCTTTATCTCCCAATTACTAAATAGATGTCAACCCTTTCACCATCTCCTAAATAAATACACCTCTTTCAAGTGGACCAAGGATTGTCAACAAACCTTTGATTCAATCAAGAAGTACCTTCTCTCTCCACCTATCCTCATCCCTCCTAGGGAAGACCAACCCTTTCACCTTTATATATTCACCATGGACCATTGTTTAGGGGTAATGCTCACTCATCATGATGAATAAAAAAAAGAATAAGCCATCTACTACATTAGCCACACACTTATAGATTATGAGACTCGATATACTCATCCTAAGAAACTTTACCTTACCTTAGTCTTTATGGCCTCCAAACTCCATCACTACCTTCTTAATCATAAAACCTATGTCATCACTAACACTGACCTACTCAATTACATGCACTCTAAACCATACCAAAACCAATATATGGCTAAGTGGCTCATGCTCATAGCTGAGTTTGATCTTGAGTTCATTTATCAAAGGTCCATTAAAGTGCAATTCATCATCAATAAATTGGTTGAAGATCCTTTACTAAACAACCAACCACTTCCTCTTGCTTTTCCAGATGAGTCCAACACAACTCTTTCTTAGGGGGAACACACCTACCAAATGACCATGTTTTTTGATGGATCTACATGCCAACATGGTGGGGGTACTAGATTTATTATCATTCACCTTAAAGGTTAAATTCTTCTCCTTTCCTTTAAACTTGACTTCAAATGCACCAATAATGTGGTTAAATATGAAGCCCTAGTCATAGGTCTCCAAACTGCTCTAGTCCTGGGAGTCAAGATAATCAGTGTCTTTGGCAATTCCCAACTTGTAATCAACTAGGTAAATAGATCTTATCAATGTAAAAATGATGTCTTATTGAAATAAAAATAACTCATAGACATATTATTAGCATTATTTGATCATTACCTTATCCAGTTAGTTCCTCGATCTACCAACAAGTTCACAGATATGATAGATTACCTAGCTTACCAAATTCCATCCCAACTAACCAAATCTAAACTATTTATCACCAGCCATCATGTTATCATGCCTTCATTTATCATTTTTGACCTTCCAACAATTTTTAGTGTGGAAGTGTCTCTTTTTGACATTTGGTATGACCAAACTTTTAACTACCTTAGCATTGTTCCTCCCAACCTTTTGAGGAATACCCGTAGAGCCATTTTTTAGAGCACCTCTCATTACACCATACTAGGGGGAATCCTTTACAAACATGTTTTTGATGGCCTCCTTATCTATTATCTACATGGTCATGAATCTTCCCATGCTCTCAAGGAAACACATGATAGAATCTATGGGGGACAATTTAGTGGCCTAGCCATCACTAAACATATCCTTCACCTTGGATACTATTGGCCCACTCTCAATAAATATTGTTATGATTATGTAAAGAAGTGTGTTAAATTTAAATAACACACTAATTTACATCACACACCTGCCCATGGCCTTCATGTATCCAAAAATTATTGGCCCTTCTCACAATGGAATTTCAATTTAATTAGAGAGATCAACCGTCATTCTTCACAATGACATTAATCTATCATTACCACCACTGAATATTTCACCAAGTGGGTGGAAGATATTCCTCTTATCTCAATGAAAGCCAAAAATATTATTGACTTTATCACCCACCATATCATCTATTACTTTGGTGTTCCCCATAAAATCATCATTGAAAATGGAAATTTTTTTAAAAATAAGAAAGTCCAAAATTTTTGTGACACTTTTGGCATCAAATTAAGATTTTCCTCGACCTATCATCCACAAACAAATGGACAGGTGGAATCCTCTAACAAAACCCTCACCAAAATGCTAACTAAAGTAGTAAGTGCTTCAAGTCAAGATTGGCATCTACATATTCCGTTCACTTTATGGGCCTATTACACTAGAATTCAAACCTCTATGAGTTATACCCATTTCTCTCTCATCTTTGGAGTAGAGGTAGTCTTACCTCTCGAAGTCTAGATTCCTTTTCTTTGTATATGTTTACATGAGATCCTTTCTAAGAGCAATTATCATTAAGAACATCTTGCTTGACTTAAATTCCTTGATGAACATCACCTCTCAATGCTTAATCATCTTCATGTCTATCAAGAACGAATCTAGTGCACTTATACCAAATACCTAAAAGAATTATATTTCAATATCAAAGACCTTGTCCTTAAGGAAAATCAACATGTAACTAATCTAGATAAAAGCAAAAGGGGAAAAATTATTTTCAATTGGCTTGGACCCTACATCATAACCCATAAGTATGGATCATGAGTTTATCATTTTTCATCTCTCAAAGGTAAACCAAAACTTTAGCCTCTCAATGCTTCACATCTATGTCCTTTCTATTGTTAAAAAGTGTCACAATCACCTTTTTTCTAACTTAAGCTTATCCCTTGATTTATGAGATTTTCACTCTCTTTATACCTTCAAATCATTCCTCTTGAGTAAATTTGATTACAACATAGAACCATTTGATTATCCATCACAAGTTATAGCCTAATCCTAAGCATGGATACCGCATCTCTACCCATGACATGGTTCTCATGGATACTTTTTGTTTCTCAATCAGATGAAATCCCATGATTATTTGTCTTTCAAACCAAATTATTTTATCTATCATTAACATTTTGTGATAAAATTCTTTCCTCCATAAAGATATACATTTAAGCTTAAATAGATGTGTCCATGTATAAACCTAGCATTCAAAATAGCATTAGGATACCTAACTATCACTTTGGTCAACATCTCTAGCATTATAGACAGCTCCCTTAAAGGATGGCTACACAAAACTCAATTTCTTAAAAGGTGGAATAATCTATTGAATTAAAACTACAAAATAAACAAACCTAACCCTAGACCAATCCCTTGAAGGATGGCTAAGTTAGGTTTGTCAAAAACAAACATTTGAAGCTTCCTGCATCGATCAGTTTCACCAAAAAAAGCCACAAAATAACCTTTTGTCAAAATCAAAGCAAGTAAGCCATAATCGACTCTTATATATGGCATTAGTAGACTTACCACATAAATTAGTCTACACATTATATAAAGATATAGACTTATCTATTATATTTCTTTGGTCACCTATAGAAGGGAAAGCTAACCCACATCAGGTTACCATATCACCCATTTCCCAATCAACCATCTACCTATTACCACTTTCCCTTCCTAACCTGTCTAAAATCAAGGGATCATAATCTTACTTCCCACAAAGTGATCTAGATACCATATTTTCACTCAAATTACACTAATACAAAGTGTTTTAAAGGCTTTTTTTCATTAAGCAAACTCCAACTTTAGTTTTTTTAGGTCCTCACCGATGAACAAATATGCCTTTTTATTCTCTCCTTATTTCATAAAGATGTAGGGCTCATAATTCTTTTATCCCTTTCCCACATTTAGTTTTATATCTACACTTAATTTAGGTGTCTTTATTATATCTCAATATCACATCCAAACATTCAACATCATTTTCATCCCAACATTTATCCACATCAAACCCAAACATTCAAGACATTAATCTGAAACACTAATCCATATACATCATAACATTAGTAACCATATTCTATCTATGCACCCAAACATCAATCACATCATCACTCATATCATAAACCACATCATCCAAAACCATAATCCAAACCATATTATCCATGATCATTGGCATGAAAAAACACATCATCCACCATATAATCACCAAAATCTATCAATATATCAAATTCAAAATCACAAACACATTTTAATTCCATCGTTTTATCATCACATAAATCATCCATGATCTTTGACATCATATCTATCAAAACACAAAACAACCCTTATTATCCATTAACCTATCATCATATGCCTAAACTAAGAATCCACATATCACCTTATAGAGCATGGTGCATGCACATCCTACCATTACCTCATATCAAAACATACACCATGCACATTCATAAACATCAAAACTAATGACCCATAAATAAATTGCATTCATAATCATAATCACATATCCATAATCCTATCTATAAACCACATCATAAACCATGTCATTTACCATTTACCATATATAACATAAACATCATCCATAAGTCACATCATATCTACCAAATAAAAAACATGTCATATCTATAAACTATGTAGTCATTTTCTACAACATGATCATATATACATCATCTATGTCATTGTCTATCACATATTCATAATCATATCATAAACAAAATAATTACATGACCATCATCAAAACTCATCCATAAAAATGTACATCAAATTACAAAAACATGAACACCAATAAACATCATCGTATGCCTACACTAAACAATAAACCATCAATCCATATATTATCTCATGCACATAAATAATCATCACCTCATTGTCACAGGGTCAATAATATCCATAAAACATAATAAACATCTCAACTTTAAAACATAATCATCATATCATCATCACACAATACAATAAACCACATAACTCATCACATCAATCATCATCACATAATAAAATAAACCACACAACTCATCACAATAGTCCTCATTAATCAATAAAATAATACGTATAATCATGAACATCATACAAAATAATCATCATATACCTCATCATGTCAATGAAGTATATATCATCCAATAAGAAATATATGGAATAATGATACATCAATCTCTCTTTCATATATATACATCTCACATCATTGGCACATAATCTAGTGTCAAAATCCAAAACATATACATCATATAATCTCCTTTATTAGGTCCCTAAGACACCACTACCACTAGCCCCATCTATGATTGCACCTATACCTACACTACCATCTAGTGGTGGTCCCCCTAATATCCCTACCTAACCCACTATTGAGGCCAACTATCTTAGAGTAGCTATAGATGGACCACCTGATAAGCTATCCATGTACTCTCCATATTTCATCTCCAATGGCAATTGAGCCAACACTATCACCTCATAATATCTTAAATTTTCAATGGTGGCTAAGTACTATGTCCTCAAAACTACATCAAGTGGTCTTCCTACTACTACTGTGGCCACTCTTAATCTTTGTCTCAAGGAATCTCTCTCCTAAGTCACTAACCTAAGAGAGATCCTTGCCTGATCTTACTCTTCAATCAACATTTCCACCTATCACTATAAAGTAGCCACCTATCCTTGTAATCTGATGATCTATGCCTATCATGTTTTAAGTGATACTTATGCCTATCTATTTGAGCCACCACCCTATATTGGTGCCCTAACATGATCCACATCCATGGGCTTTTAGCCCCCATCACCCCATCCAAAATTGACTATTTCATATTTGGCTTGATACCACACTACAAAACCATCTAAAACACCCATGTCATCAATGGTGACTCTCATTGATAGCTCCTCCTAATCCATCACAACATCTTATGTCTACAGCTCTATGAGCAAGAACTTGACATCTTCCCTCCTATATCATGGAAAGTCTAGTGGGATCTCCTACATGAGATCAAACTATCTTTGCACTTGGTTGAATATGATAATCTCAGTCTCACCATCCCACCTCCCATAAATCTAGTGCCAGCTCCAAAGTGATAAAGTGTGAAATCTATACCCTACCCACCTTGACTAGCCTAAATATAGCCTCCATACTATGCCCCCCACAACCAAATCATCTCTAAACCACTCTACATCTCTCACACCACCACCTACACCTATCAATGCATAATCTCCTCTCCACCTCATGAAACCCACTCTATAGTCTATCAAAGTGTAACCATCCCATGGTAGCCCTAAAGGTCTCAAAACTCATATGTGATCATATTTCCAATAATAGATCGCAAACCCTACACTGATCTTGTACCACCTATGTGATCAAAAAGCCCAGATCTCCCTATAGATCTACACTAATAATATGGGGGCCCAACCAAACATAGTCCTCCCCAATAGCATATCAACTAGTACTCCCAAAATTAGACAAGGGAATCGGCCACTACTTTAATCTAGTAATGCAAGGGATGACACAAACATCATCATTAGTAAGCATCTATCCTTAGGATCCCTCTGATATAGTGGACCATAATAAACACCACCTACATGATACCTAGCCTAATCCTGATCTACTTCATATATAAGATCCATGTGGTAGTCTACTCCTGACTTTCTATATGATAGATCAACTTGCCTCAAATGGGTAGCCATGTAATCCATTGAATATCCTTTAGGAGGATAGTCATCTTTCCCATTAGCAACAAAAAACATTTTCATAACTGGGTAACATATCTTGATGAGGGCCACGATCATAGCTACATCCTATGGTAGGTGTTGATAATGTCTCATGGCCCTTAGGCCAACCTCCTTTATATGTCTCTACTCATCATTGGTCATCCCATCCTAGACCTAGATAAATATCTTAGGGACTAAGTCCCTCATCTAGATTTTCTCATGGGCCTACAAAATAATAAAATTATCATGCCTACTTAGTTGTCGAAGTCAATCTCTCTACCAATCTACACTTATCTTTTTCCACCTATTTCAATCTAACCCATTACATCTACCCTATTTTGTCTAACAATAAATTACAACCTTTAATTTTATTCACACTAATGATATCATCATCTTAAACACCTAAATAATTATATCACCACCACATACCTTATTTTACATAATTTTTGCTAAACCTATTACAACCCTAGCACTTTACTTCTCTACACTTAACATGTCTCTCACCTCATTCTCTCCACCCACCCTTTTACACATCCCATCTTATCAAACCTCCATTTGAACTTTTTACACCACTAGACACATCTCATAACATCATACCACACGTTCAAAATTTTAAAACATGACAACATCCTACCACCTTTTATATTTTAATAATGTCCTAACTTTAAAACTTTTAAATATTTACACCTAAAATCAAATATTTTCCCATTTCACATGTCACAAACTTTACAATTACTCTTACATGACTTTTAACCTTTACAAAATATTCACATAACTTTCAAACCTTCAAACACAACATCCCCAACTTCACCTTTTAGCACAACTTTCCTTCAACCACTGATGGTTCCTTGAACTATTGGTGGTCCCATAGGATCATTTTACCCCTAAGTTTGACTATCAATGGTCAAGTCAAACCATTAATGATCACTATGTGTGACCACTGGTGGCATGACCCTCAAACCTTAAACATCCAAAAAACATCTTACTTTCAAAATTAACCTACGTAGACTTATCTTACAACCCACTTCAAACTCAACACACCATTCACCTATCAATTTCCCCCATTAATTTGCCCAAAATAAACCAAAACCTAACCTATGGCATCATTTCCCCAAAATTAATTCAAAACCCTAACCATATCCCTATCATTCATAGCTACTCAAATGCACATTCAAACTCAACCACCAATTTACCTAACCTATCAAATTTAAGGCATAGCCTACCTCATTTTGCAATCACTAACATGGTTGGAGTCCTCATCCCACTACTCAGTTGTACCCTCATCTATTCTCCATTGAATCAACACTCAATCAACCCCGTACACACACTCAACCACCTCACTCAACTCCACCTCAACAAATTCAATTACAAAATGATGACACATATAAAACACTAGAGCAAAACTAGCAAAATGTCAAAAGATAAAAAGTGATTTTCATTTTTTACTTTATGTTCTCTCAGATTTTTAGGGTTTCTCCTAACCATCAATGGTCAGGGTGATCATCAATGGTTAACCTTAGGTAAACCCTTGACCATCAATGGTTAGGGTCCCCCATTTTTTTCAAAATTTTTCAAGGCACCCTACTTAGGTGCTGACCTTTTAGGAGATCTCCTAATCTCCACCCAACCAAAATTTTCCCTTTTGGAGCTTACCCTTCTATGACCAACCTATTTGATCATGTCCATATCAATGTTGGATTTTTTTGTCCTGAAATATTCACATGTTTTATGCCAACCTTATAACCAACCTTTCCATGTTGAACTTTTAAACTTCACACCACCTCAGACATGACCTGACCATTTGTGTTTTTTAAGGGATCACTTCCTACCCTAGATACCTATGATAAATGCCAACCCTATATATAAAAATTGATAGGAATGACCCAATCAACTACAACCAACACTATCGATCGGTTACCCCTATCATATGTTTCTCTAGAACTAGCCTTATTTTTACCAACATTGGCAACTTTAGTCTTTGCATGATCTTGACTATCACAATCAATCATGTTTTACACCCATGTTTGTGTCTCAAAATTCCCAAAGCTTTTGTGCAACCTACCTTGTGACTCACCATTTACCATTTATCAAACCCCAACCCAATTTCATTTTCTCTTCATCAACTCTTGATTTGAGGGAGAACCCCCTTCTCTCAAACTCAAGGCAATCAAACCTTGACTAGTAATCTAGTTTTGTTTTGTATCTTGTTAATTCAAAGACACATACCAAAAAGGGGGAAAAAGTATACACTCAAAAACTACACAATTTTAGATGTTGAAACACCTTGAACTCTTACCCGACCCTGAATCTAGTTGACCACCTAGGTGACTTATCCCATTTATTAATTTACCAACTTGAATCCCCTAACCTAACTACTCTAACTTAAATTTTTAATCCACCCCTTTTTAACTTATTTTCCTATAGAACCTTGACCATCGATGATCATCCTAACTATCAATGGTTATCCTGATCATCGATGGTTAGGTCCTTCAAGCCTGCTTTAAAAATATTATCAACTATACGAGATAATCATGGCTACATTTAGAAACTTTCCTTATGTAATGCTAACAAGATTTAAAGCATTGTAAATGGAATATTTATCCTCCATCAAAATTAGAAACTTCTTCCTACAATTATTAATTTTATCTTATGAAAGGAGAAAAGTAGGAAGTGAAATGGATCTAGATATACATAAATCTCCATCCAAGCTATTAAATCATCTTTCACAAGAATCTAACATCCCTTCAGCAAGAAATTAGTAGCAAAAAAAACTTGAACCTCTATCAGAATAACTTTTGAGGCCAAAGCATTTTCACTTTAGCCAAATTACTTCAAATATCTAGCAAGCTATAGGTAACATTGTACTTATTTCTTTATTTCATTTCATTTTCAAATACCCTTACCTACTCCAAACTCATATTCCAAGCTTTCTATTTTTGAGTAAACCTATATTCCAACCCTCACCTAACCATCTACCCAATCTATAATTCCCTTTCTAAACATTTCCAAAATTTCATAGACAATTTTTTATGGTTAGCCCAACTGTTGATGGTCACCTCAACAATTGATAGTCACCCAACCAATGACAGTTAACCCAACCATTAACAGTCACTATGGGAAAAATAACAAGTTATTTTTGGTCATTTTACCTCAACCAAACCCTAATTTCTAAATTCTTACCTATTCATAGAGCCTTCCCTAATTTTTTAGACCTGACCCCAACTATCTTAGCATAGGTATTGACCCACTTTTTTATATTTATTCATTTTGTTTAACAATATATTTAATTTCATCCCATCTTACATACATTTACTTTCATGTTATCAAATTCAATTTCTCTTTATTTTCATTTATATCAACTTAATTATTATCAATGAAGGATTGACAACCTCCTAGCAAATGCACACTTCTTAGATCTACCTCATGCTGGGCAATCCACTTAACTATTTTGCTAAAAACCCCTTTTTAGTGTCTTTCTTATCAGTAAGTTATTATTTCCAAGATAAATAGGAGTTCCCATGATCATCTAGATCACACACACACTTTTACTAGGTATTCTTTTACACACCCCTTTTACTAGTTTATTAATTGCTTCCAAATTAAGAAATGAGTAGAAATTAAGAGAAATAGATGGATAGTCAGCCTCAAACATCATCTATGTTGGTTATAACTGATGGGTCAAAGAATTTTATGATATAACTAGTTAGAGGTGTTTCTTAGTGAGTGTGAATATGCCAAAACCTCTGAGGACTACTTGGGTCTTAAGTGATCGTACTTAGTCAAAATGGGTCCCTTGCAATAGAAAGAAGGGAAAGAGAGCATTTGTCCTGAGTAAAGGTAAACTTTCCATGATCCTAAGATATTATGGGAATAATATTATATAATAATATGTTTATGAACTTGATTCATGCATTCCAAAGGAGATAGACATGATAGGCGCACTAGCGTATACATTGAGAAGCATTACTACTCATTGGTGGGTAGTGAAAATGCCTAGCTTACCAACTTGGAAAGATGTAAAAATAGTAATCTACACTATATTTAGGAAAATAAATAAGGACCTAAACATTTTTGTATACTTTGGTGATTTAGACCCAATAGTGCATGTGTGCTTGTGTGAAGAAACATGGATTGATTGCAATGCAAATTCCCCAAGGAACTTATGGGTAGACACCTTCTATAAAACCTTGAAGATGTGGGTGTGTGCATGGTATGTTTTCAATGAAATGCACCATGATATATCTAATTATGATTTCCTAAAGGATAATTTTGCACCACCTTCTCCTTTTCCTCACATAGCCTAGAATTGATCAAGTCATTGCAAGTAATTCAAAAGATAGTGATTGTGGACACTACAATCCTAAAAGAGTGCCTAAAATATATGTTTAGGGAGAAAGGATTGGTGATCTTGACTTTATTTTATGAAAAAGTGATCAATAGTTACTCGAGTGATGAAGACACTAATATTTATAAGGGATACAACTGGACATCTTTGATAAGAAAAAGGAAACTCGTGCGCTAAGTAGAGGATAGAGCCCCTAACAAAGAAGACCCTACTCATATTTAGATAGAAATAATTGAGGGAAGCAAGAAATTCAAGGACTCACATTAGGAGAAGAATGATTCCTATTATTTACAACTAAAAACTACCCAAGTAGATGTCAGCTCAAAAGGGTAACCAAAGGTAGTTGCTCTAGGTGCATATTTGTCTAATGTAGAGCTAGCATGAATTATGGACATACTAAAGGAGTTTCAATACTTGTTCCCTCAAAATTATTGAGACATGAAGGGCACCCACCCACCCCTTGGTAAAATGAGTATAAATTTTGTAGATGATGTAAGACCTATCAAGAAATACCCTTATATAATGAACCCTAATATCCATGCTAAGGTCAAAATAGAGAGTGATGGGATGTTAGCCATAGTTGTCATCTACCCTATGCAATAATCTATATGGGTGAGCCCTATGGTTATTAGCATCAAAAAATATGGGCACATTAGTATTTAAATTAATTATAGACTATTAAATTCCACCTACATCACTGACCCCTTCTTGACTCCATTCACTGATGAAGTCTTGGATGGCATCATAGGCTGTAAGAGTTATACCTTTACTGATGGGTTCGTAAGATACCATCAAGTCTAGATTGAATAATAATACAAGCCCAAGATAACCTTTATGAAAAAATTGGGTTACTTCACATATAATTTAATTCCCTTTGCACTTAATAATGCACCATCTATATTTTCTCGAGTGGTGATCACCACATTTAATTCACAAGTTCATCAAAGTGTATTTAAATGACTAGACTATGTATGGACTAGTGAATGATCATTATAAAAAAATATGCCTTATGTTTGAAAGGTAAAAATAATTTTATATATCCTAAAATATTAAAAAGTGCATCTTTGTAACACCATTTGGCACCTTTCTTGAGCACATCATGTGTAGAGATGGTCTACTCATTAATCCTGCAAAGATTGTAATTATTCTACAACTCTAGACCCATTCCACATAGAAAGATATTCATGAATTTCTTATCCATTATGACTAATATATAAAATTCATAAGGAGCTATAAAAATATTTTATCACCTTTATAAGAGCTCTTATGTAAGGATGACCCATTATATTAGGGTGCAACATAAGAAGATGCCTTTGAAACTCTAAAGCTCAAGTTGGCTAGCATACCTATTTTACATTTTTATGGCTAGATAACTCCATTCCATAGCTATATCAATTGCATATAGATCTACCATTAGTTCCATATTGGCATAACTTAGGGAAGGCAAGATGGATCATCCTATCTCCTTTGTAAGTTAAAAAATGACTCGAGAAGAGAAGAATTATATGACAACTGAGTGTGAGTTACTGGTTGTGGTATATGCCTTATAAAAATTTAGGTAATAATTTTTGGTGGCCCCATTCATATTTTTCACTAATCATGAGGCACTTAGGTGCCTCATGAAAAATCCCATTCTCTATGAGTGGATCTATAAATGGATAGTTCTTTTCCATAATTCCAATTCTTGATTGTAAGGAAGCTTAGGAAATAAAATATAGGCCTAGACCATTTATCTTACATTGACTCTAGTGATGTGGTAGTTCCCATTGATTATGACATGCCATATGTACAAATCTATAGGTTCCAACATGTCCCCAAAAACTTGGTGGAGATAACTACTTTTTGACATCTAGGTTTGTGCCCCAGACCATGACAACCAAAGAGAAGAAACATCTCACAGTTTATATTACCCCCTTTTATATCATTAGTGGGGATCTATATAAATTAAGTTATGATGAAGTCCTTGCTGATGTGTCTTGGAACATGAAAAGGACTCTATCTTATAAGAGGTGCATGAGGGGATAGTAAGAGGCCATTATGCTAGAGATGTAATAACACGTAAGGTGTTACAATCAAGATTGTGATGGCTAAGTCTATTCTAAGATGCACAATATTATACCAAGGCATGTGACATATGCCGATGCATAGGAAATCCTAACTACTGAGATGAGATTTCTCTCATCCCCATTCTTGCCTAGGTGCCATTTGAAAAATGGGCCATTGATATTATTGCCTAGATCACTCTCATAACAAGGTGCATAGGTATAAGATACATTTTGGTGGCCACTAATGATTTTACTAATTATGCTTAGGTAGCACCAACCAAAGACTACATAACATCATATACTATGAGGTTCATATGGGATAACATCATAAATCACTATGGGTTCCCACTTAGTTTGACTATGGATAGAGGTACATACTTCATCAATGAAATTGTGCAAGTTTTACTAACCAAATATATGGTGGTGCACCATAATACAATGCCTTATCATCCATAAGTGAATGGCATAATTGAGGCATTCAATAAGATATTGGTAACATGCCTCATAAAGACATGTGATGTTGGTCATAAATATTGGGATGATCAAGTGTCACTATTACTATGGGCATACCATATAACCTACAAGTGCTTGAATAAGCCTATACCATTTTAACTGGTGTTTAGCACTAAGGTAGTTATACCAATTGATTTCATGGTGCCATCATTATATATTGCATGTATTGGTCATCTATATGACAAAGAATAATTGAGAAAAAATATGGAAGACTTAAAGTGCTTGGATGAGACATGCACCCAAGCAAGATAGAGTCAGCAGATAGAGAAGGCATGCCAAAATCTCAGGCATGACAATCATATTAATTTTAATGTATTGACTAAAGGATCATTGGTCCTACTCTATGACTCCAAGTACCTAAGGTACTTGAGTAAGCTATAAATTAGGTGGATGGGCCTTTATGCCATCAATAACAGATTAGAGATAGGTGCATGCAAGTTATGCACATTATTGGGTGAAATGTTCCTAAATAATTTCAATGGAAATTGACTAAAGCCTTATAGGCAATATCATGGCACTTACACCATCATAACACCAACTTCTCAATCACAAGTTGGTTGTGTTATGCTGATTAGAATAAAGTTTGGTGCAAGATAAACATTTCCTTATGTTTTATGTTATTTTGTGTTATGTTGGTGATGATTGAATAAGTGGAGATTTGAGGCCCACCAAAGAACTATTTTGGTCATTTCATGTATAATACCAGTCAAGTGAGTCAAGCATGGTTGCTTTCTAATACCAAAGGCTAGACACCTAAGTTTCTAGGCATGAGGAGAGTACCAAACTTGAAGAGTACCAAACAAACAAAGTGAGGTACATAATATGATAGTACACATGAGATGAAAGGGGGTACACAAGATGCTAAGTGTGCAAGAAACTTGGATAATAAAGTGTTATAAGACTAGTGAAAGGGATTTTTATAGGGTAGGACAAGCCAAGGTAAGAAATTAAAGTGTAGAGAAATCAACCAGTAAAAGAAAAGTGTACTTAGTAGAAAGCATAGCATTGAAAAATGGAACCATGGAGGTTGAATTGCATACATGTGAGGTGTTGTGCCAAGGTTACCATAAGGAAGGTAAAGGTCACACCAAGGTGAATGAATCATAGGAGGAAAATCATCTAAACAAGTTGGCATCCACATAATGATAGGTAAGAAGTGACTATTTGAAAACACCTATCACTTCACCAAAAATTCCATTAAGAGAATTTAACAAGGTGATGATAGAGGAAAAAATATTCATATTAAATGCATATGTGGTAATGAATTTTTATGAATTTAATGGTTTTATTATATTTCAATAAATCTAGGTGCCTCCATATCATTACTCACCTACAATTAAGATGATAGTTAAGGTTAAGGTATAAAGAGGCCAATAATGCCCTAGTTTAGATCAAAACCTTAGGTTAATTTGAACCAAACATGTAGAGAAAAACCAAATTTGAAGTGAAAATATTTTACCAAAGTGAAACCCTGAGCACCCATGACCACTAAATGAGAATGACTAAATAAAAGAGCAGATTGCATTTCATTTGAGATTGAAATAGAGCCATGGGGAGAGAATTACCAAAGAATTAGATAGCAAGAAAATTTAGAGACATTGAGGTCACCATTAATAAATAATGAAGCTCAAGATACAAATTCACAAACCCTATGATTATGAGAAGCACTAAAAAACATTAGAGGTTTTAACACAATCAATAGACCGTACTTCAACACTAGCTAGTTTAGAATTAGGAATAAATGCATGAGTTTTGGTCCACCATAGGCATAGAAAAATACCAAAAAGGTGTGGATGATAAAGGAAATGGATATTTTAAATAATAAAGTACATCCAGAGGAAGGGGTTAACATCATTGAGGTTGACCCTGAGGTGCTCACCAAAAAGTCCTATAGAAAAACATAGTTTTCCTTAGAGGTCCTAATTGTGGAAACTTAGGTATCCTTCATGTACACCTGTAAGATGAAATAATACAACCACCATACCTTGATTAATGTGCAAGAGCTATCAGAAGACTAGATTATTGATATGGGGATAAAGATAGAGTCAAGCATAGTATTATTAGCTGTCTCAATTTGAGATAGGCTTGTGACCATCAGTGCAACTTAGCTCTATGAGTTACCATGTTTTGAGAAGCCATAAAAACTCATGAAATTATTCCTCTCACACATATATGGAGATTGATTATACTTTTTAAGGAGGTGAATGCGGATATAAATGTGCCAAATTTGTAGAATTATTAGGATCCAAAAATCCTACACAAATATCCATCAGATGATGGTGGATGATGTTGAAGTAAAATGGGTTCATTAAATTCCTTAGGTACTATAAGGGAGTATTCATGATCCTAATTAATTATATATAAGACCCTTGTATAAGGGCCATAAGATGCCTCATGAGATCCAAGATATGCGCTGGTGGGAGATGGATGGACATCAACAAGAACTACTTAAGCATTGTTCACCACATGGTATAAGGGGTCAAGTTCAACATAGAAAAATTCATTACTAAAGAGATGGTGAATAATTTACTTGAGTGTCACAATGTTCATGAGATCTTCAAGTGGGGTTCTCTATTAATATTAATAGTCATGAAGGAGATTAGTGTGCCTAAAGGTGATGAAGATATCCTCTAGGTAATTTTGATGCACAAAGACTCCCTGGCATTAAATTATTAGGAATTCATATACCCACCTTCCTTATCACATAAATACAAGACCCAAGTGATGGGGTGGTACACCAAGTACATTGAGGTGTTCAAGATATAATGGTACATCCTTAAGGAGCTTCCCCAAAACATGTTTATAATGGTGACCTTCACCATCATGAAACACTTCTATGTAGTGCACTTGATTCTCATAGATGTTAACCATTCAGGTTGGTAAATTTTTAGGCTAGCTTAGACTCCCTTACACATTTTATATGAAGTTATTTAAGGATGTGCTAAGGATATTTCCTAATGTGCATTAGCTAGACATCTTGGTGAAGGTCATTGATTTGGAAAAGATCAAGTTGTGGCACCAGTATGTGCACCTAGGAGGGAAAGATACAAAAGACAAGGAGGATGACTCATATTTCATATACATCCATCCATTTTAGATAAAATTCATCATGGGGCACATCTTCAATATTTACTATGAGATGAATCCAAGGAAGAAGGGTACCAACCCTAAGAAGGATGAAAATCACCCCCTCTAGATCAATGAATAAGGAATGCTAGTACCATTAGTGTATAATAAGTCTCCCCATAAAAAAATAGGGAGATTCACTTGAATAAATTCAAGAATACCTTAGGTTAAGGATCACATCTGGTGAAGAAGCAAGCCCCTCAGTTCTAAAGAAAAAGTGCATAACTTTCACACTAAGGACTACTTCTCCCAACAACAAGGAGAAGAAAAATAATTCTAAGGGTCCCATTATAATTATAATAATAACTTTGGTATAAATGGAGGTGGAAGAATCCCACATGTAGGAAATGGAGGAAGCAATAGAGGAAGTAAGGATAAAAGTCTATATTATCCAAGAAGAAGTAGGAGAGGATCCCAACATTGAGGAAGTTCAAAAGGCCCTCCATGGTGGCACTATTATCATACTTGGAGAAGAAGAGAAGCCAAAAATCACCTCACCTAAAGATCCCTCCACATAGCCTTCATAAATTAAGGAGGAAAAGAGAAAGGTTTGAAGGAAACAAGGATTAAGTGAGGTAGAAATTTTGAAGTTGTAGGCACTAAAGAAGAAAAAAGAGGCCATTAAATAATCCAACATGACTCAAGAGGACATTAATATTATCAAAGTTGAGGAAAATGTGGCCAAGGAAAAGAAGGTGATAAGATAAAGGGCCAAGAGAAATAAGGAAAGGAAATAAAAGAAGAAAGGGGTTGTTGTAGGTGCAGAACCAAGGATGGAAGTAATAGAAAAGGTGTCTAATGCCCCCACTAGTGAAGTAGACCAAGTTGTATATAAGGTGAACCTAAGTAGTAAAGGGGGAACCTGAAGAAAAGGAAGGTGATGTTGGCACCTAGGAAAAATAAAAAATGAAGAGTGCGATGGAAACCCAACAGAAGCAAGAGATAGGTGAAGTTGTCACCAAGGAAACACCCCTAGAGGTTAGCTTTAAATAACACAAGGAAGAAGAAGTAGATATAGGGGACAAGTCTAAATAAGAAGCCCTCTAGGAATAAGAAGAAGAAGCCTCTAAGGAAAGCATTAAATAATTTGGTAGAACTGATAAATAAGAAGAGAAAATGGAGCTGGCCATTATAGAAGAATAAAGTGAAGAGTTGAGCCTCAGAGAAAAGGTGTAGAAGGGGTGAAAAAATGAACATTTTTATATGTTTGAATATATTCCCCCCAAGACTACCACAACCAAGATATGACATCTTTCATTTTCATTCTATAGATACATAGATGAGCCTCACTTTGAGGTGCCTCAAAAGTCCATACTGGGCATGAATAAACCTGAAGAAGGTCATGACTCTCTTATCATGAACCCCCATGCCATGAATCTAGTTAGGTCAGCAAATTCACTAATTTGGATGGCCACTAAATTCATTTTAAAAAACATCATTAATGATGTTAGGGTAAATAAATGGAAGAGAATCACCCATAATGATAAAAAATAATCATAAGCCATGAAGTTCAAGTAGTAACAACTAGATAAATGCATAGAGGCTATTAAACCATCCCTTTTGGTCGATGTTGATACATCAAACCTCTTAAAGGTTGAGAAAGTGTGCAAGTTATTGGAAAAAAATCTCCTAAGGTTTAAATTAGAGCTAACATAGGAATAATAATAAGACCCATGCACCGTGTTATAGAAATAATTAACTACCAAGCTCAAATAGGTAGAAGACCTCTTTCACAAAGATACAAGATGATGCAGACACAACCGATGCCATTTTCATAAACTTTTCCAAATAAGTGTTAGTTATAGATGCATGACTTAAGTAGGAAAAGGGGTATAAGGAAGAATTGATAGCACATTTATAATCTACAAGAAGGTTAGAGCATTCAAAAATAATGGGTAGGGTCAACATGTTGAGTGTATAAATAAAAGACTGGGATTAGAACCTAGAATAACTCTTTTGTGCCTTGCAAACTAAGGCCTACAATAAAGGAGTAATCTTATATAGATGAGTAAAAAAGGATAAATAAAGGGTATAAGAATTAATGAAGGATTTATATATAACTTATGTTCTCACACTTAGCACCACCTCCATATAAATAGAAAATGCTATAGAGTAAATCAATCTAGGGCTTAGAGGACTTCAGTGACAAAATAAGGGAGAGTGTGCATGTGTTCTATGTGCCTAAAAATTTGGTCACCTAGTCTGAGTGTGGACTATAAATTTTATATGGGGTAATTTTGGTCCCTTATTTTGACTATGTATCCACACCAACTTGACAGACACCTCGGTGTGAGATGATAATTTGGGATGATTGTTATTTTGATATCTTTTGAATTAGCTAGAGGAATTGATGCATACCTTGTGAAACTAGTAGTCAACTAAATAATGCAATGATTTTTTGGGCATATTCAATGAGTGGTAGCATGTGGTAATCAAATCATGAAGGGCATAAGGTAATGGAGCTGATAGAATGATTGTTAAAAAGTCTAGCTCGATAATCAACATGCACAGCTCCACCCTGGTAGAAGGTACTCCTATAGCCTATAAAATCAAGCTCAAAATATTGATCAAAGAGATGTGAATGGATTTATTAAATATATATATAATTATTCCTAGATATAATTATCACCATTAATATTATAACTAGATTGGATGCCATAATGACTTTGTTTATGTAATCCCAAGCTCGTATGTGAGCCTTTGGGTAGATAATTAGTTTAGAAAAGCTTGTACTTTATCCTACATACTCTATTTACATAATATGGATTGTGATTTGTATTTTAATATTTAATTAATGAATATAAGTGGTTATGGTAATACATGGTGTCCTTTGATTTAATGTCTTTCACTTCATTATTGAAATGTGAAATAACTGCAATAGTTATAATGGGTTAATTTTAATATATGAATGTTAAGTTTAGTGAAGCTCTAAACTAAGTGATTAATGTCATCCCTATGTAAAATATGATGTCAACATACTCTATGAAATAGCCTAATTTTAGATAAGAACCCATTCCCAATAATGATATCCTTGTATGAAGCACGAGCTTGGTATGAACTTGATATAAAGAATTCCATTGACCCCTCAAAGTGTCAGATGATGCTAAGCTTAGAGGAACAAAGGATTATGCCCTTGAGACAAAAAAACTAACATAATATCAATGTGTGAATTTATGGCCATAACTAAGTCCCCAAATAGGATTATACCTATATACCATCAGATTTAGCCTTGAAATGACTTGCACCCTTGAACCTACGAAAACAATGTTGTTGGGATGACCAAGTCCTATAAGTAATGAGTTATACCATGGCATGAATATCCTAATGTGGTCCCTAGTTATTTATCTTCTATTCTTTAGGTAAGTGCATAAGTATTGATCTTTATATGAATTTATGTTAGCAAAATTTAGTAATAAATGTTGAGTGTTATGGGAATAAGCTTGCACCTAGTTGTATCGAGTTTAGAATTGACTTTGATAAGTAGATAACTGTCTAACTCATCAAATGATGAATTGAAACACCCAATTAAAATACAATATAAAATATGTACCTAGTACCTTATAGCCACATCTTCTAAATTCTTAGCTTCAACACATTAATAAATATGAAGTTATAGATAGTCTCCTATTTTGAACATTGACTAGTCTTTTTTGATGACCTCTAGCAATTGGAATCTGGCTAAAAGTATGTTGCATGCTTCATATGAACTTAGCTTCCCATCATGGTGGACTGAACACCAATTCATAGCAATTCCTTTTATTTCATAATTGAGATTATTCACCATTTGGTCAAAATTTGGTACATGCTTTTTAAATCATAGAATAAACTATCTTCAGTAGCAAAATAGTGAGGTATTTGGTGTTCCATTGCAAAGACTATCTACATAAGACGTATCTTGTGATCTCACTTGACCTAGTTGAGAATGTGCATATCAAAATCCCCACTCACTGAAGAATTTATATCCTAGGATAGGATGCCTTTCAGATTTAGGTCTATGTAATCTTTGTTTGTAAGACCAATTTAGTAGATAAAACCTATTTCAGATTGAGTTGGTGATCTTACAAACATTGATAGCACATCCTTCATTACTAGTTATGGAATCCATATGTTGTTTAATATAATTTTGTAAAGTAACTCTTCCTTGTATAGATAGTGTATGGGTGTGATGGAACTATCATAAATAAATCCACATTCAATAACTCACATAGCTTGTTATTTATCTTTTGCATTCACTTTTATATAAGTAGTCTCTCCACAAACATATGGAAAATCAAGCTCTTTAGGGATACAATATGGTTTTTTCCATATTTATTTAGGGGAATTTCTATTATTTTATCTCCCAATCATCTAACCATCATATTCCCACTTTTTACCAATCAGTGTAGGGTAGTGAGTCTCGTCCATCTTCATATCTATGACTTCAAAGTCACTACATAGACTCAACTCTATGACCTTGATTTCCACATCCTCCAAGTTACTGATAGGTTTAACTCATCCATAATATGAAAATAAAATAATCATAGGATTATAAATCAATGTAGGTTTCCTAATAGCAACCCACAATGATCTCAAGATCATGTTGACAATGTTTCTAAAATCAAATATTGTATCAGGTATTTCATACCCTACTAACTCAATATTCATCCTATAATCAACATCCTAAGGTTTTTTAGTATTAACATACTATATCACTCTATCAATATTTTTTTGGCCTTTCTATGCACATTACGTAGTGTTCTAAGGAACTTCACAATGTTTTTAAAAATGTGTTCATTAGATAGTGTGCTAAATAACCTCACAAGGTTTGTCAGGGTAGTGACAGCACCATATTATCTTAAAATGCATACTATTTGTCCATATATATGTGCCTCAGTATCTAAAACACCATCTTTAGTAGTCTACTATTATTAGATTATCTTTAGAATCTGCATAACTTCACACATTAATCCTTTCTTAGTGGCTAGTTCTGGATACTTATCTAATCGAGATTTCCTTATCCCATGATCTCTCAACATATCTAAAGGTGGTAGTCTTTGTTTCATAAGTTGTTTTCATGTGATATATTAAAAAATAAAACCCTCTCAAGGTTGTGTATCAACCATGTTTACATTCCTTATAGCCTTATTCATGTGTTATTTATCCAAAACTAGATAATCATATGTGTCTTGTTGGTGAGAGACCATATAGAAATCAGAGTAGGATTGTATTTGAGGGTTCATGGGATAATTTATTTGTATATGATTACATTCTCTACATAATTATCATTGAATTATATTTCATTAGGAATTGTTTCCTCTACCTCCTTGTGAGCTACCTTGATATTGTCCTCTAACCCCTCTATATCTTCCACTATTTGCTTGGAATCCCAAAACATTTGACTATTGTGGCCCAAATATCCTAGAGGCCTATTGAGCATTCCAACCTTGCTTCTACTATAGTACATCATATACACCATATTTATATTTAGGAAGTGATGGTGCCCAAGTTTTTTTGTTGTGTCAAGGGAATCTGAGGTGTCCATTTTTAGGGTGGAGATGTCCATGTCTACACTAGTAGTTTCCATCCTATCATACCTAAAGTTTGATGTTAAGGTGCTTGAAAACCCCATGATGCACCTGACTATGCTATACCTACCATTCTAACTTCTATTTTGGGAATTATTTGAGTTTTAATAGATATTTTATATGCAAAAATCATAAACATATTCTCTGTAATGTCTTCCTTTAATTATTAGAGAGATATGTAACTCTTCTCATCATGATTAAGTGACTTGCATAAATTAAAATACTAGGTCTATAGATTATTGACATACTATTGTAGTAAATTATAGTGAGACATTGAATGTCATACCACTCTTCAAATTTCATATAACTCTATTTTTATTCTTGGGCACTCATTTATATGATGCCCTTTCTTATTACACTCTATGCACCATAAGCCTGACTTAGGCCTATGTCCCCCCTCTTGGTATTGATCCATACTTCTTAGTAATGTCTATAGAGTGTTTTATATATTTGATGTTGAGGTTGACACATATCCATTGTCTTTAATCTATTCAACCCTAATTGCAGTTACCCTTGTATCTACCTTATTGTTAAATTGGGTTTGTGCAATGGTGAATCATATTCTTGTCCACAACCATTCCATAAACCATGATTATTTATCTTTATCTTCTAAAATAAATTATACCTTGTTCTTACATCAAAAAATATATGATCATATTCATAGATGGTTTCTTTTGTTCCCTGTCAAATTTATTTCAAATCTTGTATGGTCTGACTAAAACACTCATGATATAGGTATTTTTTATTAACATATATGTGTTACATGAATTCTAATTCATAATCACTCAAAGCTCCAATCAATTCACACTTATTTACTACATCATCAATAATTCCTTTATCCTTCCACTTTATGTCCAAGTGAGCAAGTATTGTTTTAGGTCTGCAAACCCATCATAGGGTGCTAAATGGATTAAGTCTCGCAATTGAACTAACATATTGTTATTTTTTACAAGTATTTTAGTTGGTTGTTAAACAACTTGTATCTATATATTTTTGTGATAGAGGGGTATATTGGTATTATTGTTTGGATAGAGGGAAATACATGAGATTTTGACACTTTTTATACTTCTACTCATTTTGGTGATTATTTTGATTGAGATGTATCTTCATCCTCTTCCTCTTGTTCTAATAATTAGATTTACATTATGAAATCTGTTGCTTATGCAAGAATCATGGGTTTTTCTTTGTTAGTATTAATGATTATATACACTTATGTTATTGTTTAGTAAAATGACTTGTAGTTTTATGGTGCACTACCTTTTGTGCCTCAATTCATTTATGGTGAATATTTTTTGTGAATAGTCCTTTCCAGTCCTCATCTTCCAAAGTTGTATTGTTTTTTCCATGATTTTGAAAAAAAATAGGCTTGTGGGATGTGTTCTCCCATGGGGAATGGTTTGTACCTACAAAAAAATATTTCTCATAACTTGAACTTGTGTTATGTCTAAAATTATACATCGATCATATTTCTCCTCCATAGAATACCCTTATATATGTTTACAAACTCTTAATTATCTAATCTAATTCTACGTTATTTTTTCCTCTTCCTCTCTCACTTAATCTTCCTCTCCTTCTCTTTATCTCCACATTAGACCCAAGCTCCTTACTAATCATTTCATCACCTCATTCATCTTCCCTTATTTATCTCTTGCTCTTGTATTTTGTGCAACTATATCTTCTCCTTACATTCATAATTTCTTGGGCATCCTTCTATTTATTCCATCATTTATATTATCATATATCTCTTTCTAACTCTATATTCTTCTTTCAATCTCATTCCTCTTGGTTCTCCTTTCTATACTTAGATTCAAGTTCTATCTACTTATTATCTTACCATTAACCCTTCTCATACACACATCCCCATGATGCTTGGAGTGACTAATCCATGTTGGATGGAATAGGGACAATGATCTTTTCTATAGACAAAATTTTAATTGACAATAAAATTTGCTTCAAAAGTTTACACCTTATCCCCCTAAGAAATAGATCCTTTCCCACCTCAAAATCTATATAACCTTATACTATGAATTCCATTATTTATTCATTGATGGTAGTAGTTATCCAATGATCGATCATATGAGTCAAAATAGTATCTATTTTCTATAATAATTCTATCTTCTCTTTAGTCCATAAAATAACATTGATAGCTTTGAATTGGAAATAATGGTGTTCCAATCAGGTCAATTAAGTGGTTAATAGTCTAGGTAATTCACATAGAAGATCTCATAAATCTCACCATAAATATGTTATTATATAATCTCTTTCATGGTGCACCCTATCCTTTGTGCTTCTTCCTCTAAAAAATTATGCATCTTCTATTCTAACTAGATTTCTACCTTTATTTAACTAAGAAACCATCAAAGCATCTCTTTGGATAATGAGTTCCATGTTCACTACACCATTGTTAGCAGATGTTTCTGGGGATTCAATGACTAAACTATTTTACCCCTTATTGGAGTAGGAAGAAGCACAAAGGATACCAAGGGTGACGATAAATAAAATGACCAATGTGTCTCAAAAATATAGCTATTATGTTGCACCCCTTAGTCTTGGACATAATCAAGATATCAATCATGCCTTCATTAAAACTAATCATAATAATAATAATAAGGCATTAATACATGCATACACACATATTAATACTAATCACACAACTATTGGTGCATCTTTTAATCTAGTTGTTCAACAACAAATTGATGACACACGATTACAACTTACATAATTATTTAAAGCATATAACAAGTCTAGACATGTGGTTTAATTGTACAATTTATTACACAACCCATTGGTTATGGAATTTATTATTCAACCCATGTATTCTTCATCTAAAGTGCTTAAATTTATAATATATAATAGCAATGGGGATCCTAACATCATGATATGACTTATTTTACATATTGTTTTGGTTTTTGTTGATTATTCAAGTCACCTTGGTCACTTGACACATGATATGCTTGGGAAAAATCATTTTTCTTGATAAAATCAACTGAGTATGGTCTTACCAACACCTTCATGATGGCTATGTTGGCATAAGGATAGGTATGTTTGGAGTCATTGACATTTATTGAGATTTTTACTTCATTAGAAGAGGTCTAAAAATCATTTTTTGAGGTTATGGGTTAGAATTAGCCCTATAAGAAGCCTATTAGGGTGTTTTTAATGTAAATATGTATCAAAATCCTTATATGAAATATTTTTAACCTTGTCAAGTCCTATTTTATGACTAAATCATTCAAATTACCTCACAATGCAAAATCTTATAAGAGGCCTAATAAACACTCTTGAGTCCTAGGGTCATGTTAGCCTTATAAAGGCCTACTCAAGTACTCTTTAATGTGAAATAGAAAAAAAGGGTCTAAAGGGCACTCATAATGTCAAAAAAGGGATGAAATGTCTAAAAGTTTCATAAAGGTTATTTTAAGGTTTTTAAACTCCTTCATAATCTCTCAAAGTCCATACATGTTGTCAATAATGTATTTGACTTGGTTTTACCTCCACTCATGTCTCTTTGTGGGCTATTTCATACTCCAACATGGGAGAGTGTTTTCAGACCATGACTAAACTATTACCTATCTCTAATCCCTTGTTATAGGCTCAATTTTCACCCTTAGAGAGGGTTGTTCAAGCTCTCTCTAATTAGGATTATAAAATTTGGACAACCTCAGGTTATGGGTCACCTATGTTGGGGATGAACCTCCAGAATAGGTCGTCTTCCTCTTTGATGCTTACCTAAGACTAAAACTAAGCCTAATGCTTCATGAGAAAAGGAATATAAAGAGAGTAAGGGATCTTAATAAATTTAACTAGGTAATACACCAAACTTCAAAAAAAAAATCCCATAAACTCGAACCCACACTAGATCAACAAAGGATAGTACTAGCTTACACAACCTTAAGATCAAGATAATTTACATAAGTATTTCATAAAAGACGTTGAAAATAAAAAACCAATCTAGATCTACAAATAACATTGAAAACCCTCTAAACAAAGTCAAAAAAAATAAGGACAATGGATGAGGAAGATTCTTCTTCACACAATGCCATAGTGCACAAATAATCAAACACAGATTTGAGGTAAAAGAAAGGCAAAGAAGGTCCTATTGCATTAAGAGGTAGCTCTTAAAAATACTTGACAAGGTTGAGCCTAATCAAGTTGAGTATACTTTGTAGTATCTCAAGGAATGTCCCATCTCTAAGAAAGGTAAAATAAAGTATAAAATCGGATGTCCCTTTTCAAAATAGAAAGAAAGGGTCAATATAAGAGAAGGGGAAGAGGAGATAGAGAAGGGGAGAAGCACATTATTCATGATAATCAATAAAATATCAGCTATAAGAGATGTGTCACTAGGATTTTGGTCCAATCATAATAGGTTATTATGAGCAATATATTTGTGATTTACTTAGAAGCCTTTGAATCATTCTATTTTGAACAAGCTACACTAGAAGACAATATGTTGCCAAAAGTGTCAAGTCATGATCCAAATAGAAGTAAATGCTACAACTACTTTCCAAATCCCCAAGTTCTAATCTATTTATCTTTCACTAGACCTCATTAAGAAGATAAAATATTTATATCCACCATGGACACATCATGCCTGTCTTGAATGGTAGTTTGTTGAGGACCTAAATTGAGATGGTTTTCTTAGTCATGTATCTGCTCAATGCCTTGGATCCTAAACTGAAAATACTATAGGTGAAAACCAATTTGAGGATATTAGTTTTCCTATATATATATATGGCACTCTATTCAATGTTGGGTCCCATCTAATTCCACATTGGGCTCTTTTATTTTACCCTCTTTACCAACTTGGGTTGGACTTGAGCTCAATTTCTTTTGGTTATTGTTGAGTTAGGTCCGTTTGTTTTATTAACTCTCATTGAACATCCTAACTCACCTATTCACTATTGGTCATAAAAAATACCTTAGATTATTGACCCTTTTTGACTTTATTTCACTCCATTAGATATTGAGATCTAATTAAATGTAGACTACAGATCTTTAGGACCCATCACTCTAAGCTTGGTTCCTTATTGGTTCCTAGAATTCATTGATCATTTGACTTACTCTGAGCTCTGATACACTTGACTCTTTTTATTTGTGCATTCTTCCTTAGGTCCCTACCAAGGATTTTGGATCCTAATGGTTACTTTGTGGGTCTTAAAAATGATGTTTGTGTGGATGTCTATCATTTCTTAACCAACTTTGCAAATTTATAACTTGAAGTGTAAATACCATGGGGGCACCAAATTTATAGATAATGGACCTAATCTTGAAAGGAACAAACCCTTTTGATCTACTAACCATTCAAAATTTCCACATGCTTATATAAAATGTTGAAGTTGATTGTTTCAAGTGATCTTTCATGACGTCTTGATGATGGTCTAGCCTAAAATGGCTAAGTATGAAAAATTAGCAAATTCTATGTTAGGATCCAACTTTGCCCATGCATATCTTTATTTGTACTAAAGTGCTTGATTTTAAACTTGGCACATATGATCTAAGATCCAAAGTGAATAGACCTATATGATTATTTTTCTTGAGATTACCACATGCGTGAGATATAGTTCCATGAAAATTTACTCAGATTTTCTACCAAATGTCCAAGCAAGCTATGGATAATGAGTGGACCAGATGAATACCATGTATCTTTGTGCTTATCATAGGTATTTATACCATTCCATAAAGTCTTTATAGCCCTGGACCTATCCTTAGAAATTGATAAATTACACTTTAAGTGAACTTAAAGTGTTCTAAAATCTTTGTGAGCTTCATGATTTCACTGGTCTACTCATTCCATCCAAAGCTTATTTAGGCCATTTGAGTATTTGATTAATTAGAAACTCTACCTCCTCTATATCATGATTATGTCATCTAGGCATAAGCTTGGTATGTGGGCCAAATATGACCAACATTTTTGGTAACTCATAGGGAAGCATGTCTGCTATGCTTGAGAACTTAGTTTATTTTGTCTCGCTTGATCCATTATGTATGGAGTCACCTCTCTACAACTAATCTAGTCATGAAGAAGATGCAAGGTTGGCTCTTTTTGGAACTTCCTCTTGAAACAATAAAGACCAAAACAAAATAATAATGGTAAATGCATGTAGGAAAATGTAGGGAAAAAAATAACTAACCCACTAAATAAATGTACACAAAATTATTTAGAGAAAAGAATAAAACCTATTCTAACCTATATACAAGGTTTATAATTTACAAGTACTTCCCACCTAGATTAAATGGAAAAGGTTTGGTATCACTTACTTGTGATGGACCAAGCTAGAAAACATCTTGCCTTTGAGAGCTTGTGGTATGTGAGTTGAAAGGCCTGGCTACTAATTTCTTTGACATACTCTCAAGTTGATGAAGAGGGAAAAACATGTCTCTAATGTAAACACATTAGTCCATTTCTTCAAAGCTTGGTCCAACTTGGACTATAGGACCCCCTATAAAATACTCTTTTACATTGGTGCTTGGTTAACTGTCTAGGCTTAGGCAAAAAAGCTCTAAGTCATCCAAAAAGGTAGCCTCCTCTTCATCATCTGAGACAATGTAAATTGCAACACCACATTTGATCTATTTTCTTTGGATGGGACCATATGGTAGTTCATCAATCCACCTAAGGCCCAACATGTCATATCCCTATGGATCTGAATCTAACCATCCTTCTTCATTTTTTAAGGCCTCATTATTGCCTTCAAAGAATATCTCATCTTGAGATTGGTCAATACCCTCAACCTAATGGATGAATTCCTCTTCATGTTTTGGAGGAGGTATAAGATGGTTTAGAACCTCTACCTAATCCATGAATTCATAGTATAGTTATTGCCATACTTCCTCTTGATCTTCTTTTTCCTCCTCTAGCTCATTTATGGCCTCTCTAACATGGTCAACTGACTGATTGATTGTATTAATCTCTGCATCTTTCTCATTTCCATCTACGGCCATACTAGATGGAAGATCTTGTGACTAGGTAGACTTTTCCCTACCTTTAACCACATCTTTGGGATCTAAAATATCAAATCCATACCAAGAAGTTAGATTAAAGTCTGACTCCTCCACTTTCAAAAGTAGTGAACTACCTATCATGACCCCTTCCTCATAGACACTTGTATTGTCTTCTTCAGGTAATTTCTAAGGGAAGGAGGGAAAATCTTGGAAGTCTTGTGTACCAAGCTCATGGGGTTGAGTTATTATTATTTGATTCTTCTTTCGCACAACTAATCCTTTTTTTATGAAGACTAGTTCCTAGACCTTCTCGACTAACATTTCCTTTTTCTACCTTGTACCCTCCTTGACTGATTTCCATGAGGGGAATGTGATGCAAGATTTGGCCACCTCCTCCCTTTCCTGAATGGGTGTGGGAGGGAAATTTTAAAAAATAGGGTATGAAATAGTTAGAGTTGTTAACATAGGAGAGGATCTAAGATGTAAATACTTCATTTTCCTTAGTTGATAGAGGTGAGGCTTGACAAAGTTGACTAGAGGGGAAAGTAGGTTGGTAAATTCAAGGATAAATAGGCTTGTTTTAGAATTGATAGGAATGATTATATGTCTATTTTACTTAACTTTAAGGATCACTTAGGGTGAAGCCATGAATATTGTTAACTTGGCATAAGGATAAGAAATGAATGAACATGCATTTTGATCAAATGGTGGTGATTGTACATACCAGATGGTGGTGATTAGGAACCTAGGTTACTTAAATTAGCTGATGGTTTTTTGAAGTTACCACTGATGTTTGTCAAAATGCCTCCAAAGGATAACATGCAGAATAACAACACCAAAAATTCTTCTACTACTTTGGACCTTAGTCACACTAGGTGTGCCAAAAACTATTATAGGTTCAATTTGTACCCTTAGAGAGGGTTTTTTAGGCTCTCTCCAATCAAGCTTATAAAATTGGGACAACCCCAGGTTGTGGGTCACCTATGTTGGGGCTAAACCTTTGGAGTAGGGTAGATTCCTCTTTGATGCTCACCTAAGACTAAAACTAAGCCTAATTCTTCATGAGAAAAGGGTTAGAAAGAGAGTAAGGGAAACTAAAAAATTTAACTAGGTGATGCACCAAACTTAAGGGGGGAACTCCCAAAATCTAAAACCCACACTAGATCAATAAAGGATAGTACTAGCTTACATAACCTTAAGATCAAGCTAATTTGTGTAAGTATTACATAGAAGAGGTTCAGAATAGAACATTAATCTAGACCTATAAACGAAATTAAAAACCTCTAAAAAGATTTAATAAAATGAATGACCATGGATGAGGAAGATTCTCCTTCACACAATGCCATAGTGCACAACTAATCAAACATAGATTCAAGGTAAAATATAGGCAAATAAAGTCATATTACATTAAGAGTAGTTCTTACAAATACTTGATAGGGTCGAGCCTAATCAAGATGAGTATATTTTTTAGTATCTCAAGGAACATCCTATCTCTCAAAAAGATAAAATAAAGTCTAAAATATAATGTCCCTTTTTAGAATAGAAAGAAAGGGTTACTATAGGACAAGGGGAAGAGGAGAGAGAGAAGGGGAGAATTATGTTATTCATTATCATTAATGATCTATTATCTATAAAAGATGTTTCACCAAGATTTTGGTCCAATCATAATAGGTCATTATGAGTAAGATATTTGTGATTTGCTCAGAATCCTTCAAATCAATCTATTTTGAGGAAATTTCATTAAAAGACAAGAGTTTGCCAAAAGTGGCTAGTCATGATCTAGATATAAGTAAATGCTCCAACTAATTTATAAATCCCCAAGTTTTGATATGTTGATCTTCCATTAGATCTCATTAAAAAGATAAAATCTTTATATTTGTTAGGGACATGTCATGCCTATCTTTAATGGTAATTTATCGAGGACCTGAATTGATATTGTTTTCTTAGTCACGTATCTACTCAATGCCTTAGATCCTAAACTAAAAGGAATATATGTGAAAAATAATATAAGGATATTGGTTTTCATATATATATATATGGCACTCTATTCAAAATTAGGTTCCATCTGAGTCTGCATTAGGCTCCTTTCCTTTACCTTCTTCACCAACTCAAGTTGGACTTGAGCTCAAGTTTTTTTGGTTCTTCTTGTTGATTTGGGTCCATTTATTTTATTGAATTTTTTCAAACATCCTAACTCACCTCTTCACCATTGGCTATAAAAATGACCTCAGAATATTGACCCCTTTTGACTTTATATCACTCCATCAAATTTTGAGATCTAATTAGATGTGGCTTGTAGATATTTAGAACCCACCACTCTGATCTTGGTTCTTGGGAATCACTGACTATTTGACTTGCTTCAATCTCCAATGTGTTTGATACTTATTAGTCATATGTTCTTCCTTAGGTTCCCACCAAGGATTTTGGATCCTAATGGTTACTTTGTGGGTCTTAAAAATGATGTTTGTATAGACATCTATCATTTCTTGACCAACTTTCCAAATTTATAACTTGATGCACGAATATTATGGGGCCATCAAATTTATAACTTGAAGTGCAAAAAATTACACTTTATGTGAACTTAAAGTGTATTAAAATATTTGTGAGATTCATGATTTCACTGGTCCACTCATTTCATCAAGAGCTTTTTTAGGCCATTTGAGTATTTGATTAATCAATAAATCTGCCTCCTCTACATCATGATTATGGAAACTAGGCACAAGATTGGTATGTGGGCCAAATATGGACAACATTTATAGAGACTCACAGGGAAGCATACTTGATATACTTGAGAACCTAGTTCATTTTATCTTGGTTGATCCATTGGGCATGGAGTAACCTCTCTACAACTGAGTTGGTCATGAAGAAGATACAAGGTTGCATCTTTTGGGGACATCATATTGAAACAATAAGGACCAAAACAAAACAATAAAGGAAAATGTACATAGGAAAATGTAGGAAAGAAAAAACAACTAACCTACTAAATAATTGTGCATAAAAGCACTTAGAGAAAATCATAAAACCTATTCTAACCTATATATAAGGTTTATAATTTACAGTTACTTCCCACCTGGATCAAATGGAAAATATTTGGTGTCACTTATTGTGATGGACCAAGCTAGAAAACATCTTGCCTTTGAGAGCTTGTGGTAGGTGAGTTGAAATGCTTGGCTGCTAATTTCCTTTGATGTACTCTCAAGTGGAAGAAGAGGGGTAAACATTACTCCAATATAGACATAATGGTCCATTTATTTAATGCTTGCTATAACATGGACTGTAGGGGCCCCTACAAACTTCTCTTTTGAATTGGTGCTTAGTTGACTATGTAGGCTCAGGTAAAAAAGCTCTAAGTCATTAAAAAAGGTAGCCTCCTCTTGGTCATTCGAGACAATGTCAATTTCAACACCATCTTTGATTTGTTTTCTTTGGAGGGGACCATATGGTAGTTCATCAATCCACTTAAGGCCCAACATGTCATATCCTTGTGGCTCTAAATCTGACCATCTTTCTTAATTTTTTAATGCCTTAATATTGCCTTCAAATAATATCTCATCTTTAGATTGGTCAACATCCTCAACCTGATGGATGAGTTCTTCATGTTCTAGAGGAGGTATAAGCTAGTTTATAACCTCTACTTGATCCATGAATTCATAGTATAGTTATTGTCATACTTCCTCTTGATCTTCATTTTCCTCCTTAATCTCATTTATGGCCTCTCTAACATGGTCAATTGACTAATTGATTGTGTCAATCTCTACATCTTACTCATTTCCATCTATGGCCATACCAAATGGAAGCTCTTGAAACTAGGTAGACTTTTCCCTACCCTCAACCACATCTTTAGGCTCTAAAATATCAAATCCATACCAAGAATTTAGATTAAATCCTGACTAGTCCCCTTTTGAAAGAAGTGGATTGCCTATCATGACCCCTTCCTCATAAACACTAGTGTTGTCTTCTTCAGGTTTTTTTTAGGGAAGGAGGGAGATACTTATAAATCCTGTGCACCAAGCTCATGGTGTTGAGCTATAGTTGTTTAATTCTTCTCTTTCATAACTAATCCTTCTTTTATTAAAACTAGGTATAGGACCTTATTGGCTAGCATTTCCCTTTTCTACCTTATACCCTCCTTGATTGATTTCCATGAGGGGAACATGATGAAATATTTAGCCACCTCTTCCCTTTCTTGAATGGGTGTGGTAGGGGGGTTTTACAATAGAGGGTATAAAATAATCAGGGTTATTGACATAGGAGAGGATCCAAGATGGAATGACTTCATGTTCCTTAGCTAATAGAGGTGAGGCTCGATAAAGTTGACTAGAGGGGAAGTAAGTTGGTAAATTGGAGGATAGATTGGCTTGTTTTAGGATTATTAGGAATGATTATATGGCTATTGCACTAAACTTTGAGGATCACTTGGGGTGAATCCATGAATATTGTTAACTTGACATGAAGGATAAGAAATGAATAAACATGCATTTTGATTAAATGTGTAGTTATTGTACATACCAAATGATGGTGATTAGGAATCTAGGATGATTAAACTAGTTGATGGTTATTTAGAGTCACCACTGATGTTTGTTAGAATGCCTCCAAAGTTTGATATGCAGAAGAATAACACCAAAAATTATTCTACTCTTTTGGACCTTAATCCCATCGAGTATGCCAAAAACTATTATAGGGTCAATATTCACCCTTAGAGAGGGTATTCCAAGCTCTTTCCAATCGAGGTTATAAAATTGGGACAACCCCAAGCTGTGGGTCATCTATGTTGGGGTTAAACTTCCAGAGTAGGTCAGATTCCTCTTTGATGCTCACCTAAGACTAAAACTAAGTGTAATGCTTCATGGGAAAAGGGTTAGAAAGAGAGTAAGGGCTCTCAACAAAGTTAACTAGGTGATGCACAAAAATTAAGGGGGAAAATACCACAAGCTCAAACCCACACTAGATTAGCAAAGGATAGTACTAGCTTACACAACCTTAAGATCAAGATAATTTTCATAATTATTTCATACAAGAGGTTCAAAAAATAACATTAATCTAGACATGTAAATAACATTGAAAATCCTCTAAACAAAGTTTAGAAAAATAAGGACCATGGATGAGGAAGATTTTACTTTACATAATGCCATAGTGCATAACTAATCAAACACATATTCAAGGTAGAAGATAGGCAAAGAAAGTCCTATTGTATTAAGAGATAGTTCTTACAAATACTTGACAGGGTCAAGCCTAATCAAATTGAGTATACTTTCTAGTATCTCAAATAATGTCCCATCTCTCAAAAAGATAAAATAAATTCTAAAATCTTAGGTCCCTTTTCAAAATAGAAAGAAAGGGTTAATATAGAAGGGGAAGAGGAGAGAGAGAGAAGGGGAGAAGCATGTTATTCATGATCATCAATGAGCTATCAACTGCAAGAGATGTTTCACTAGGATTTTGGTCCAATCAAAATAGGTCATTATTAGCAAGATATTTGTGATTTTCTCATAATCCTCCTAATCATTCTATTTTGAGCAAGCTACACTAGAAGATAATATTTTTCCAAAAATGGAAATTCATGATCCGATTGGAAGTAAATACTCCAACTACTTTCCAAATCCCCAAGTTTTGATCTATTGATCTTCTAATAGATATCATTAAGAAGATAAAATCTTTATATCTATTAGGGAAATGGCATGTCTATCTTGAATGATATTTTGTCGATGACCTTAATTGAGATGGTTTTCTTACTTAGTCATGTACTTGCTCAATGCCTTGGATCTTGAATTGAAAGGACTATAGGTGAAAACCAATATGAGGATATTAGTTTTCCTATATTTTTATATATGGGACTTTATTCAATGTCAGTTCCCATTTGAGTCTAAATTTTTCTCCTTTCCTTTACCCTCTTCACCAACTTGGGTTGGACATGAGCTTGGGTTCTTTTGGTTCTTCTTGTCAAGGTAGGTTCATTTGTTTTATTGACTTTCATCAAACATCTTGACTCACCTATTTACTATTGGCTATAAAATTACCTTAGATTATTTACCCCTTTTGAATTTATTTCTCTTTTTCAGATTTTGAGATCTAATTAAATGTGGATCATATATCTTTGGGACCCACTACTCTAAGATTGGTTCTTAGGATTCGCTAACCATTTGACTTGTTTTGAGCTCCCACATGCTTGACATTATTATCTGTGTATTCTTCCTTAGGTTCCCATCAAGGATTTTGGATCCTAACAATTACTTTGTGCATCTTTAAAATGATGTTTGTATAAAAATCTATCATTTCTTAACCAACTTTGAAAATTTATAACTTGAAGTGTGAATATCATGGGGGTACCAAATTTTCATAAAATGGACCTAATGCTAAAATTAACAAACCCTTTTGATCCATCAGCCATTTGATCTTTCCAAATGCTTTTATAAAATGTTGAAGTTGACTAGTTCATGTGATCTTGCATGATGTCTTGATGACGATTTGGCCTAAAATGTCTAAGTATGGAAACTTATTAAATTATGTGGTAAGAGCCAACTTTTCCCATGCATATCTTTCTTTGTGTTATAGTGCATGAGCTAAAACTTGGTGCATATGAACCAGGCTCCAAAGTGAATAGACCCATATGATTGTTTCTTCTTGAGATTACCACATGTGTGAGATCTAACACCATGAAAATGCCTACTCAAATTTTTAGCCAAATGTATAAACAAGCTATAGATGGAAAGTGGACCAAATGAATAGCACACACCTCCATGCTTATCTCAAGCATTTTTGGCACTTCATAGACTCTTTACATCCCTAGACCTATCCTTAGAAGTTGATAAATTACACTTTAAGTGAACTTAAAGTGTTTTAAAATCTTTTTGAGCTTCATGATTTCACTGTTCCACTCATTTCATTAAGAGCTTGTTTAGGCCATTTGAGTATTTGATTAATTAGGAACTCTACCTCCTCTACATCAAGATTATGGTAACTAGGCAAAAGCTTAGTATGTGGGCCAAATATGGCCAACATTTATGGAGAATCATAGGGAAGCATGCCTACTATGCTTGAAAACCTAATTCATTTTATCCCACTTAATCTATTGGGCATGGAGTCACCTCTCTACAACTGATTTGGTCATGAAGAAGATGTGAAGTTTCCTCTTTCTATAAATTCTTCTTGAAACAATAAGGATCAAAATAAAACAATAATGGAAAATTCTTGCAAGCAAATGCAAGAAAGAAAAAATAACTAACCTACTAAATAAATGTGCATAAAAGCACTTAGAGAAAAGCATAAAACCTATTCTAACCTATATATAAGGTTTAAATCTATAAGTACTTCCCACATATTGATGTATCTAAATGTACCACATGTGCTCTTATTGTCTAAATAAAATTTCTCATTTCAAAATTTGAGGAATTCAAAGCATGAGTAGCATATTATGGTAATCTAGTTACCTATGGTTAAATAGTGATAGAGCAATAAACTATTCCACATTATTTATATTGATTGGTGGTTCAAAGCCACCATGGCCAAACTTTGTGAAATATAAGAAATTTATGCTATTATCAGTGACTTTGTGATCAAGTTCTAAACTAAATATTAATCTAAATGAATATTTATAGTGAAGTTTAAACTAGAGTGATTTGGTCAAAAAGAAGCAAAAGGAAGGGTAAGGTAGAAATAAGATGTTATATTTTTTATCCCAAATATTATGAAAAGGTTTAGGTTTCATCAAGACATATATTCAAACTAATACATGACATGAAATAGATTTAGCACAGATCTTACCATGTATTAGTCAATTGTCTAAGGAAAGGATGGAACAATGTAAATAAAAATCTAGATTTAATTTAAAGATTTACTTTACAAGAAAATTACATTAGCACATCTATAAAGGAATCAAGAGAAACTAAATTAACCTAAGATATTTCAATTAACCTAGCATAAGCACAAGTTAACAGCTCTGCATTCACATATGTGTATCAAGAATCAATGAAAACCATTCAAATTTAGTCATCCAAATAGATAAATGAGAGAGAAGCCATATAACAATTGACACAAACAAATTTGGAAAAGCTTCTTAGTATTTTTTTCTTGTATTAATTACTTTGAGTATACAAAATAGTTTTTTACTCTAAACTCTCTCCCTTTACAAAATAGTAATATTGCCTTTTATAGAAGACCATGGCAGTACACCAGTTATTCATGAGATTAAAAATGTACAAAGGTAAGGAAAGTTGTCCTTTTACATAGTTCTAGAATAAATTTCCTTTTCCAAAGTGGATTGACCTATAGTCAAATGTGATAAAAAAAACTAGTGCATGCCTTTACAAAAGAATATTATAATTTTTAATATTACAAAGTTTCTAACAAATTAGAATATTACTAGTTATTTGATGAGCCCTATACTAAATAAATCCCCTACTATTCCTAAATAGTATTCATTGATTTTTTATGTTTTTCATCAACTAACCTTAAGTTGACAATTGGCTCCAATAGGCATTCATCCTCCTAGTATGCCAAGTCATCAAAATCTATGTCATTTATGGCCATTGCTTCCTTAATATTTCTTACCTCAGTAAGTTTCTCCTCTATAATTAGGATCATGCCCATGATCTTGCTATTATCACCTCTAGACTAGCCTTGACTCTTGATCTTAACCTCTTGCATAACTAGGGTGACCATGTGCTTATACTCATCATCAACAATGATTTCCAGGGAGCTAAGTGTGGTAGGCATGACAAGCATGGTTTCAAGAAGCTATTCAATATGATTATCAATTCTTCATCATCCCTCAAGATCCTCTCTAAGTTCCTTAACCATGTGCTTAAGCCCTAGATCTTGTCAAAAATTATTCCCACAATAGTATTCAAATAGGCTAAGCTAATGGTCTTGAAACTAGGAATCTAGTCCTCCACTAGTGTGTTAATAAGCTCCTGCATTTTGTCCTTTAAAATCTACCATTGGGATATCAAACCCTTGGCTACTACATATAGGTGGGTCAGTAGACTCTACCTTTTCTTTATTTCCTTCAAAGATGTAAACATATCATAAAAAATGCCTCAAACATTTTTATCATTTCTTTAGGTACTGATAAGATAGCTTGTATCTCAAGATTCTCTTTTTATTTCTATATGTTTTCTATCTTTTTATATAGGCCTTTGATGTTTTATTTTAGTCAAGCTAAATGGGTATCAACTAATCTAACTATGTCTTATTCATGTATTGGGTTTTCACCAGGTCCCTAACCTCCTACTAGAGTTAAGCCTATAAAAGGTTCAACTCTCTAAAAGATTAATTCCTCATTCCCAACCATGGTTTTCTTTGTTATCACCCTCTCTAGGCCTATTGCCTTTGGATTAAACTGCATGTTGACTGATGAATCTAAAATTTTTGGAGGTTTATGGATCTCCATATACATGATACCTAAGGCTCTAGGAGTGTCAATATGAATGCCATTTGGCCCCCTAGAGGCAATCATCCGTCTTTCCTCTTCTTATGTCATCAGAGCCACTATCCATGGCTTGACCTCATCATGGATAATGATGTTAATTGTTTGGGTCAAGGCCCATGAATGTTGTAGGGTTGGAATATTTTGCATCTTCCCATAAATGAACCATTTAGGGATGATTCACTCATGGATGTAATTCTCATCATTTAATAATTTAACTTCACTCAAAGGATGAGTGAAGGTTAACTTTGACTTCTTCTTCCCAACAAGGACCAATGCCAACTCAACATTCCTCTTTTGCAGGGGTATAACTAGAATTAGGTCCATTGATATCTCTTTCCCCTTTTCCTATCCTACTTCTTGAGCTTAGTCTTGAATTTCTTCAACTTATTATTCTTAATCTAATCTATATGATTTGATAAGTACCTTAAGTGCATCTTCCACTATCTCATCAAGAGCCAGTGCAATCATATCAATATATTTTTTGGGGACTTAGGTCTATTAGGCTGAGCTAAGGATGATGGCCCTTCATTAGCTCTCTCTTCCATTTTTTCTTTCCCAAGTCCTTGTGTAACTTGTGCTTGAGGTTGATGTAGTTCTATTTGTCATTGTTCAAGAGGGGGCTTGGAAGAGAGTCTAGACAACAAGTGGTACTACAAGGGTTTCATTTGCTAGATCTCTCTATGTGGTTTATCATCGCTAACCATCCTAGCCTCAAGTTTAATATTATGCTTCTTCAACTTGGCCAACACTTATATGAAATTGGAAGCCCTGATATACATCATGTCATGAACACCAAGTCTGTGTTCATAGGGGTAATTTATTGTTTTTTATTTCAAATGTTTTGTGACCCTATTATGAGGGTCCCATTGCCTCAGATCATCTAATTGTAAGTTAATAGAGTCTCTATGTTTGTAAATGACTTTCATATGCTCCAAATTCTATAACATAGTCCTACTAATGGTCAAATCTAATGGGTGAAGGAGTCCTTTCCTTTTTTGCTTGCACACACCATATATACCATTAAAAATTTGGTATATAATTTCTTATTCTACCAATTTGGTTGGCACATGGACTAGTAGTTTGAGGGGCTGAACTAAGGTCTTTTCTATTCTAATCACTATGTAATCTAGATACAACAAGATGTCCCCCATTAACTCTACTTACCTCTTGACCAAAGGTCTAACCCTACCCCTGGGGATCCCTATAATAGATTCAACCAAATTTGGATATACATAATCATAAATGAATTGTATGTTATGTCTATACTTGAATATGTGCAACTTAGAATAGTGATGGGAAATAATATGTCTCCCATCAGGTGACCAATTATTTATGTCAGAGATCTTGGTGGTGGCCAAGAGGGCATCTAGAAGATAAGACATCATAAATACATTGTTGTTAGTTTTCTTCTTTATGGTTGTGAAATGCTACTTTGAATAAATGTTAATCATCTCACCTATTGGGGGTGTGAGTCCCTTTTCTACTATGAAGTATACATAGGGTAACTAGATCTTGTTAACATGTGTGGTGGAAGGGGATCCAGATAACCTATTCATCAAGGTCATGATTATTTTAATTCCTTCCCTAAATTAAACAATTAAGATCTTCTTGGTGGGGTCTTGGATCACCTAGGTTCCAGTAAGAATCCATGGGGTAAGGATATTGTTTAAGTCATTTTTTCTAGTCCATTTTATAATTGTAGGAAAGTCTACTTCAAGATTTCATAGCTTATAGTAGATTTCATATGCTAGGAGGGAAATATATGTTTATGAACTATCCAATCTTGATCAATCTTACAATTTATGAAAATGGAGGCAATAATATCAATACAGTATAATACCTCAAGTTTTGTAGTAATAAAGTGGAGACAAGTCATTTGGATAGAGACTAGGTCATTGTATCTCTAGAGGATTATGGTATTATTCTACTCTTCCTTTGTGATGTATTTCATCTCCTCAATAGTATAGAAAAGCTCAAACCAATTCCTATTTCTAGTGTTTAATGCATGAAATTCTATATCCTTAAAGACCCATCCCTCATTGTCTGAAGTCAAGTATAACTCTGTGTCATCCCTTTGTTGTTACCTTTGAGTTGCCATGATTGTGAAACTTGGAAAAATTTTCACTATTGGTCCTTAATTAGCCTCTGGATCAGCTTTTTCTCACTTTGATAGAAATTGGACTCTTTTTAGCTTGATTGTGATTGATTAGAGTTTAAATTAGGGATTTTCTTATGGAGACTAGGGCTTTCTACAAATTTAATGGTGATGGTTGCTTAAACTTAGGTGAATTCATGCCTTATATTTGGTTTAGACCCCAACCTTTATACATTTTCCCTTTTTGTGCTCAAAAAATCTTAACTTTTATTATTTTATGCTTGTGTGGCACCTATGTGGCATCTATTTGGAAACTTTCATGACATTGTTCATAAATGCTTTAAAGGAACTAGCCATTATCCTTTAAAATCCATCTTTTCCTTCATACCATCAGATATTTGCATATGGATCAAAATGGACTATTGATCATGATCCCATGGCTTGATCACTATTAGTTGTCTTTATATTGGGCCCCATGGTTGTGTCATGGGGCACTTTTGTGGGCCTTTTAGGCTCTGTATTTCATTAGTGAATATGCACTTTCCATGTGTCATTCTTGCAAGCCTTTGGGGTCTCATTGAATAGTATTTGATGATTGTGCTTCATTTGATCACTTGGTCCCACTTAAATGTGAATCATTGATCATTATCTGAGTGAATGCATGCCATTAGTCTAATGGATCAAAGGCTTTAGATTCATCAAATATTCTTTACTCCATCTAATTGATATTTGTGATGGAGCATATACCATCGATATTGCAAAGTGCATGCACTTTAATTAGCATTGAGTTATAAAAACTTAGGATAAATACTTTAGACTAAAGTTTATTTCATGTTAATAAACATGACATAAACTTTTAGGCTAAAATATTTATGCTAAGTTTTAGAACACATATAAAGGGACTTAGGCTAAATATTTTAGGCTAAAGTTTATGTCATGTTGATAAACATGATGTAAAATTTAGGATAAAATATTTAAGCTAAGTCTTAGAATACACTTAAATGGGGCCCAAATAATAAGTGGACTTAATGTAAGGTGTTAACCTATGGTTTTATTGTGTTGATAAACATGATAAAACTTTAGGTTAAAATTTCAAGCTAAGTTTTAAGGTATAAAGACTTCTTGTTGAATTAAAACATAATACAAGTCTTTATCCTATGGTTTATTATGTTAATAAATACCATAGGAACCTTAGGATAAAGACTTAGATTAATTCTATGTTTGCAAAAAAATTAGACCACAAAGATCATTTTATAATTAAAATTCAAAGACCCTAAGTTTTTATTTCCCAAAGGGGGGTCCCATTGAATTAAAATGCAAGTAATAAGCCTTAGCCATGTTTTGAAGCATATCCTTATGTTTAAGAAAGATGGTCAATGAGCTTTAAATTTGATAGCCTTATGGATGTCAATGATGGCCTTACAGGCATCAAATGATGTTTACAAAAATGTCAAATATAAGTTCATGAAGTCCAATAGGTCCATAGATCTTGGATTTGACACGCTCTATTAGATCATCTAGTCCAAATCAAGTGTAAAATGTCGATCATGATTTAAGAAAATTCATGCCATTGGTTCCTATAATCATGAACAGGATCAATTTATCTCATGAATCAACACATATTAAAATTAGGCTAAGTTAAAAAAATTAGGCTAAGTTAAAGGCCTAAGTCTAAAAATCATAATAAAATGGGTCCCTTTGAATACTATAATCATAACTAAGGTTTTAGCCTAAGGTTTCATTGTATTAATAAAATATAATAAACCTTAGGATAAATACTTAGGTTGATTCTAAGTATTAATGCATGGGGACCTTTTAACACTAAGATCGAATGTGAGAGTTCCATGTGGTGACTCTACAGAATTTCTAAGCTTTTGACTTTGTTCGACCCTAGGGAAGATCCATAGACATTGATCTAGATCTAGGTTCTCGAGATGGTGACACTTGTCATCTTCATGGGGTTTCTTAGGCCTTTGAAATTTCAATGCCACATTATCTCCATCAAATAGGTCTGCATGAGTAGTTGTGAGCCATTAATCATGATCTTGGATACTTGCACATGATTGGCTCTATTCAAATATTAAATCCATAACATAAGTTTTATCTGAAGGTTTAATTATATTAATAAATATAATGAGACCTTAGGGTAAAACTTAAGATATTTATATATTTGATTAAAAGGGGGACCTTTAACCTTAATGATGATCATATGCCATTTGATCTTTGGTTTTGCTTAAGCACAAATCATTAATCATGATCCAAGGGCTCACATGGGATTGGTCTAATAGATCAAGGCTTTAGATCCATCGGGTCTCATTTACTCTATCTAATCATCCTCCATGAGGAAGTGAGAGTTGTTGATCCTAAAAGGAGGCAAGAGTCTTAACTTAGGGCTCATGTTGACATAAAAACATTGGCTAAATTTTTAAGACAAGGTCTCATTCATGTTAATAAACACATATGGGGCATTAGGACTAAGACTTTAAGATAAGTATGTAACAAAGAGGACTATGTGATATGATGGGGCCAAGCTAGGAAAATAAAGGACCCTAAAAACATGAATGTTAGACTTAATTAAAATAAAGAAAACAAAAGGGTAAAAATATAAAGGGACTAAGCATGATTTTAGGCTAAGGTTCAGTCGTGCTAAAAAACACAACCAAGCCTTAGCATAAAATTAGGCTTAAGTCTAAAGCAAATTTTAAAATATTCCCACCAAATTTACTCCTACCAAATTTGAATTCAAACCAAGGGTCTAAGCTAAGGTTTTAAGAAGGAGGGTTTTAGCACATGAATCCAAATGTGGGAGCTCACAAACCAAAGGCTAGTAAAAGCTTGAATGAAGATAAAATTATGAAAACCCTAGCATGATTTATTAATAAGAGCTCCATGAAACTTGTAACTTAAGACATGAGGGCCAATTTTTAGCAACATTAGGTAAGGTTAAATAAAAACCATGAAAAAATGGGATAATTTCATCAGGTGTAGATGATCTTTAAATTTTAATAATGCACAGAATATCAAGCTTTTAGTGTTAAGGTTCAAAGTATGCACAAGGGTCCCTATTTTTTAGAAATGGGATTATGTTGACCTCAAAAAATGGTGACTTCTAGGGGAAACATAAAAATATTTTAGAACTTAAAGACTCTAGTTCAGACATATAACTTGGGAATTTATTCCACTTGATCGATGCCATTAACAAAATCAGTTCATGTTTGAAACAAACCTTGCACATGTATAATTAGCATCAAACATCAATACATAGCCATGATATGTGTGTGCTTTGATCCACTTACTATCTTCCATGGGATTTAGGGGATAACTTCTAACTTTCATTCCTTTAATCATTAACATTAACTTAGAGCATGTCTAGATATTCATTAAGAACCATGCTTCTAGTGAAAGGAAGGTTTAGACATTGCTCTACTACTAGTTAGACACCTATATCCCTGATAGAGATGAATTTGGATCTACTCAGGGCCTTATTCCACTACCAATTAGGTGTCCATAGCCCTAGTGGAGATCGCCAGAATCACCTTTGCTTGAAAAGGTTTTGATTTTTGCAATAAATTCTTTTTTTTATATTTTAAGGTCTTTTAGGCTTTCAATAAAGGTTGGGAACCAAGGTAGCTAGGTTTAAATATTTATTCAAGTGTTTGATCCTCAGGTAATCACCTATGGTTCCAAACTTTTTACCAGGTAAGGATGTTTGTTAAGTGTAAGCATGACTATACCTTAATAGATTAAGCTTTCATTCTATATGTACAATTCTTCTTAAAACCAAGTTTAGGCCAAGACAATGTTTAAGGTCTTATAGAATGGTTAACCTATACATTAGTCCTCACTAGATTCTCTAAATCATAAAATCAAGCTTATTTCTCAAATCCATGGTCAACATATGTATGAGGTTCATACCAGCATTTCTAAACTTCTAGAGTTTCAAGAAAACTAAATAATTTTGAGTTGAAGGTTGTCCAAAAGGACTTATTGGAAGCAAGGAACAAAGTAACAAAAATCAAACACAATAGAAAGTGCTAAAGTAAGAAGCAAAAGGGAAGCAAACAAATATTTACAAATTTATGTACAAACAAGGAATAGGAAGGTGTTTCTATATGATATTCACTTTCTACATTCAAGGAGAGAAATAAGAAACTAAGAAGAATGGTCTGAGGCTTGTATGTACCTGGACGAAGTCGTGCGCACCAAAATTAGATGATAGCAGGAACTCCTCTTTTTTTGTGGAGGATGACACCTGAAAGAAAAAGAGACTAAAACATGAAAAATGTTAGATGAGGAGATGGTGGGCTACCAATCAAAAGCTTGATCCCAGAAGTATGAAGACTTCCTTGAGGGATGTCAACCCACTGATTAAAGACAAAATATTTGATAGAAACAGAAATAATGAAAGACAAAATAAAAGAAATAAAAGACAAAAATCAAAATGCATACCTGATATGCAGCAAACTGCTTTGCACAGTCGGCGGCGTCGGTCTCTGTGCCGGCGTCAGTCAAGGAAGGTCACCGACGTCGGTTAAGATGCCAGAGTCGATAGGGGTAATGACCGGCGTCGGTCAGGGCAGTAGTTCTTGGATGGGGTCTAGTCAGGTCTGGACAGGGTTTAGGATTGTAAAATGGTCTGAAGTTTCATCTGAGGGTTAGGGAGCCTGTTTGGGAGTCAAAGGGATTGTTTGGGGGTCTGTGCAGGGATCTGGGTAGAGTTACAAATTGTATATTCTAGAAAAGGTGGATATAGGTGATACGAGAGGAAATCAAGTCGGGTCTGTGGTCTAAATCTAAATCTGGGTGGTGATATCAATTAAAAACAATAACTAGAAAACAAAACAAATGCTTACCTGTTACCTGCTGAAGATAGAGTAGGAGACATGATTGTTGTTGTTGGTGTGTTGTAGAAGTTTGATGTCACAGAGCTCCAGTGAGATGACTGAAGTAGAATACCTGTACCTGAGAGAGAGAATCAGAGAGATTTGATTACAGATTGATTGAATGAAAAGTTGGCTAATTCTCCTCAAAGGTCCAATGAAAGAATGTTTTGAAAGGTCCGATAATCGATCGAGAAATTGATTGAGAACTAAATAATGAATAATGGATAATGGATCCTACATTCAGGTCAAGAACGTAGTGTTAAGGATAACCGATGCCAGCAGAACCATTGATGTTGGCCGAGTAGTGACTGACGTCGGCCGAGTAGTGACCGACACCGACAGATTTAGAATGGAGACAAAGGTAAATTTTAACCTTCTACTCATTCTTATATGCTGTCAGGGTCAAGGCTCATGGGAAAATGGTCAAGAGGGGCTAAATAGGCATGGGAGAATAAAATGGGGGTCATAAATGGGTCATAGGATAATGGCAAAGGGGAGAGAAGGGGAGGACGACCAAGGGTTAGACACGATTTTGGTGTCTATATTTGCCCCTTTTTGTCTTGTTGGTTGTTCTGGATGAACTGCAAGACAAAAATAGGATTTGGTTGCCCCAGGTGTGGGATAAGGTCAATTTTGTCCTATTGGTTGTTCGAATGAACTGCAAGACAAAAATAGGAGGTTGATTGCACCAGATGAGATGAGATATTCCCCCTCAAAGTAGGAGTCGAGGGAAGGGAACCAAGAATCGAGTGTTGATTTGACAAAGAGTGGATGAAAAAATGGTGAGGGTGAACATTGCAATAGTTTTAATTGCATGCATACCACTTCATGAGATGGTTAGGTCAAATTATTGTAGGTCAAGGGTTGAGGAGTGCCAAAATTGAAGTAATCAGGCCCTAACATGTGGTTGTAGCTGATTGGGTTATTCAATCGAAGCTGTAGCTCCAATGGGTCATCGTGTTCTAGGTATCCCAGGCTCAGGAAGTACTCTTGAAAACACGAAAAAGCCACAAGTAGTAGGGATCAACCAGCTTGCGATCCTATGCTTGTGAGGGTCAAAAATATGGGCTATGCACAATTTTGCTAACCATACATGGGTAGCATACATGCAAAAATAACCAAGGCGAAGTCATCTTGGAAGTGGTCAAGGTCGGAGGAGATAGGCATGATCTCCAAAGTGGTTGGTTGAGACAGGTCGAGATAGATGATTGGTCAAATGAATGGACAGACAAAAGAATGTGGCCGAGCTAACCTCAGAACACTAAGTGCTGCCTACATAGCCCCTGTTGCAGGGCCTCAGACCAATGTAGTTCTCCCTAAAAGGGAGGAAGGGTCAAAGGTAATGGATTGGTCTTGGTCGAGGGCAAGTCATGGTCAAAAGGAAGAAAGAAGGTTTGTCCATCAGAGAGATGAACAAATGAGGGTGGTCGAGCTAACCCCAGAAGACGTCATGTCATCTGAGTGTTGCCTACATAGCCCAGATTAGAAGGGGCCTCAGACCAATGTAGTTCAGACTAAGAGACAAAATGGTTGATGATGGGTGTGGTCATGTGTCGAAATGATGAGGAGAAAAATATGTTACAACCTTTTCCAAATGGTGTATGCTGTAACATTGGTTGAGGGGTCTTTCATCCCTAGCAATTTTCCATAGGTGCGATGGATGTATGCTGAAAATGAATTGGGTCCATTTATGCTTCAACAAGTATTGGTTTATGTTTAACATAAATTAAGTCTGGTTGATAGTTTCCATATGCATTTGTGTCCATAGAAACTATGTGAAATGGACTATGATGATGTTGGTAGTCTGAAGATGTTGAGGTTGATTTGGTTTTAGAAAATAATTTGGTTGAATGTGACCAAAGTGTAAAAGAAGTGAAAGGCATATTCACCTGTTCATTGACAAGGACTAGAAGGACGGCATAGATGGGGGTTATTAGAACCAAGAGCCCCATTCATGCATGGCGTCATTGACCATAGGTTGTGTTAGAGAGGTAATCGAATCACTTTGACATTAAAGTGAGCTCGAAGTCCCTTGAGCAGGTGATAGGAGGAGGATAGGGTAACCCATTTTTAGAGTAGAGATAACTTTTGCCCTATTTTATAGGAGACCCTGAGACAACTACAAGCCAAGTCCATGACCTTTTTTTTTTTTTTGCAGACTAATCAATGCGGGAAGTCCACATAGAGATGTCATTTGCTTGGTGGTCATTTGTGAAGTTGATCGATGCAGGAAGCTTCTAAGAAAAGGTGTTGTGTGTAGCAAGATTTAGTCATAGCCATCCTTCAAGGGAGTGGTCTATATTTTTGCTTTATATATAAGGGCTTTGAATAGTTGTCCTTCAAGGGAGCAGTCTATTAGCTACAACAATGATAGTACAGTTGTCCTTCGAGGGAGCAGTCTGCTTTTTGAGTTGAGTTGGTGACCTTGGATATTTTGACATCTTGATTTGTTTTGATAGAAATGTGAGTCATGGACAAGACTATAGAAGGTCAAAGGCTCCATTTTATTAGGATAAAGCATCCATACTGTATAAAAGGAATATAGAGGATTTATTAAGGGGAGTAGGGTTGAAAGGAATGAGGACTAAGAGGACAGGGATTGCTCAAGGGATGAGCTCAAGGTAAATGTCAAGTGGATGAGTACTCGACTAACAGTAAAATGGTCACAGATGCAATGCATTAAGAGGCTCAGGTTCTGGCCGTCTATCAAGAGAAGACAAATGATACGTCCCTAATCCATACTTGTGTGTGATGATGAAAGGTCCAAGCCAATTAGGGGCAAACTTGCCTCGTTTACTTCACTCCATATTGGTCACGTGCTGATTCTCTTTGAGGATGAGATCTCCGATGTTGAAATCTCATTCTCACAAATTTTTTTCATAGGCTCACTTGATGCGATGTTGATAGACATGGAGATGGTTGAGGGCAACAAGACGGCGCTCATCAAGTAACTCAAGTTAAACTAAGTGATCTTGATGAAAGTCATCGTTAGATAGAATGTCATGCAGAGAGATGCAAAGAGACAGGATCTGTACTTTGAGAGGTAGGACAACCTCTATTCCATACACTAGAGAGAAAAGGGTAGCACCCGTGGTGGTTTGAATGCTAGTGCGGTAGGCCCACAAAGCGAAGGGAATGTGAATATGCCAATCCCTTCCAGTGTCTTTGACCACCTTCATGAGAATTTTAGTCAAGATTTTATTGAAAGCCTCAGCCTGCCCATTTACTTGTGGGTAGTAAGGCGAAGAGAAATTGAGTTTGATGCCAAATGAGTCATAGAGTTTTTGGACGGTCTTATTTTTGAAGGACTTGCCATTGTCAGTGATGTTTTTGTGAGGGACACTAAAATGACAGATGATGTGGGTGCTAATGAAGTTGACAATCTTGTCAACTTTTGTGGAGATGAGAGGAATGGCTTCCACCCACTTGGTGAAATACTCGGTGGCGGAGATGATAGATTGATGACGGAGAGATGAATGAGGGTTAATCTCATTGATGAGATCTAAGCCCCACTGAAAAAAAGGCTAGAAATCTTGAGCGACTTGTAAGGTGTGACTAGGAAGATGAAGCAAGTTAGAGTGTTGTTGACACTTGATGCAATGCTGAACATAGTCGCTACAGTCTTGATGAAGGGTGGGCCAATAATAGCCCAGATGAAGGATGCACTTGGAAACCGAGTTCCCACTGAAGTGTCTGCCATAAATTCCATCGTGGACTTGTTTAATGGCATGAAAGGCTTCAGTGGAGGGTAGACAGTGAAGAAGGAGGCCGTTGAAGCCTCGCTTATAGAGAAGACCCCCTAGCATGGTATAGCAACCTGTGCATTTGATGAAAGCCCACCGTGCATTGATAGAGAGATTGGGAGGGATGATAGAATGAGATAAGTAGTCTACAAGTTGTTTATACCAAACATCCTATGGATTAGAGTCTATGGTGTTAACATTGTTAGAAGAAAGGTATGAAGGCAATGACAAATGATGCACCGTGATGAAAATTCTAGATGATGATGATGAAGATGAAATATGTGAGGCGAGAGAAGCCATGGTGTCAGCAAAATTATTTGTGGATCAAGGAATAGTCTGCAAGAGGTAATGGTTGAAAGAGGCCAGAAGAATGCTAGCATGGTTTTTGTACCTTTGCAAAATTTCATTTTTACAGAGGTATGAATCGTTGACCTGATTGACGATAAGCTGTGAGTCACTGAAGATGTTGATGGACTTGATGTTGAGAGAGAGGGCGATCTGAAGTCCCAAAATTAAGGCCTCGTCTTTAGCCATATTATTGGTACAATTAAAGTTGAGCTTGAAAGACAGAGGCATGGGCTCACCGTCGAGTGGGATGAGAATAACTCCCGCACCCCCACCAAGTTGACATTTGGAGCCATCGAAGAACATGGTCATTTGGTAGACAGTGTCATCGATGGAAAGCACAGCGATAGACTCGTCAGGGAACTTGCACTGTGAAGGTTGATTATTGGGAAGAGGGGCATCTACCAGTTGATCAGTGATGGTTTGCCCCTTGATGGATTTTTGCTGGATGAACTCAAGGTCAAACTTAGCAAGTAGCATGAGCCACCGAGCCATATGTTGATGTTGATATGGCTTGGAGTGCATAAACTTAAGAGGGTTGGTGTGAGTGATGACAAAGGTTTTGTGATTGAGAAGATAGTGGCAGAGCTTGGTAGTGGCAAAGACTAATGCCAAACAGAGTTTCTCGATATGAGTATACCAAGTTTCATATTCAACTAGTGTTTGGCTGATATAGTAGACCGCTTGCTCATGGTGATGCTCATCTCGGTGCGCAATCATGGCACCTAACGAATGGTTGGTGACAAAGATGTAAAGGTAGAAGGGTTAGTTGTCTTTAGGTGGAATGAGGACTGATGGAGAGACCAGATAGCATTTGAGGGCTTCAAAAGCCTCTTGACAGTCCTTATCCCATTTAAAGGAGATGTCCTTCTTAAGGAGATCATGAAAAGGTTGGTAGCAGTCAGAAAGCTGCGAGATGAAACGGTGAATGGACTGGAGTTTCCCTTGTAGACTGCGAAGCTGCTTGAGATTGGTTGGAGGCAGCATCTCGAGGATAGCATGGATCTTGGCGGGATCTATCTCGATGCCACAGAAAGAAATGATAAAGCCTAAGAGCTTGCTGGAGAGGACCCCAAAGACACATTTCTTGGGGTTAAGGTGGACATTGTATTGAATAAGGTGAGAGAAGATGATTTTGAGAATGGTCAAATGGTCACGGTGAAGCTTGGACTTGCCAAGCAGGTCATCCACATAGTCCTCCATGATTTTTTGGAGGAGATCATGAAAAATGTAAGTCATGGCACGTTGATATGTGGCACCTACGATCTTCAAGCCAAAAGGCATGACCCAATAGCAGAAAGTCCCCCATGGGGAGATAAACGTAGTCTTGCGCTGATCTTTCGATGCAATCAAGATCTGATTGTATCCTAAAAACCTGTCCATGAGAGATAGCATCTCATGGCTGGTCGTAAGATCAATAAGCTGGTCAATGTTGGGAAGAGGAAAGTCATCTTTAGGACAGGCTAGGTTAAGGTCATGATAGTCTATGCAGATCTAGATCCCCCCAGTTGCCTTAGTGACAGGGACGATGTTAGAGACCCATTGCGGGTAATCGATGGGTTAGATGAAAGAGACAAAAAGGAGGCACTAAAGCTCCTCTTTGATAAGGAGTGCCACACTAGGATGCATCTTTTGAAGCTTTTGCCTAATAGGTTTAGCCTCTAGTTTGGTGACTATGTTATGGGTAGCGATGGTGGGGTCGATGCCAGGCGTGTCACGGTAGGTCCAAGCAAAGGCCTTGCTATGGTTTGAGAGGAACTGGGTGTAGTCTAGCTACTCCTGAGCATCTAAAGATTGACCAATCTTTAAGACATGAGGAACATCAGAAGAAGGGAGGTTGATGTCAATGGTTGATTCATTTAACATAACTTGGGTCTCAAAAGGGAGAGAGCGTTGGATGAAAGAGTCGTCGGTGCCCATGTAGGAAAGAATGGCATCATCGTCAATGCAGTGGACAATGTGAATGGTCACCGACTCATCCTCTATCATGCTAGGATAAATGAGAGGGAGAGACCTAGACACCTCATTTAGCTGATAGGTTAGGGGTTCCAGGCAGATGGTGTTTATGCAAAAAAAACTAGGAGGGATGGAAACCATTGACTCCGTAGGTGAAGAGGAAAGAATGGGTGAGCTATGAAGAGATTGATTAATGGTGGATTTGAGGCAAAGGTCTGCAGGGGCCTAAGTGGGGTCATGGTATCCCAAGCCATACCATTTCTTGGCATCGTCATCATTGAGCAGTTTGATGGGCTGATGGGAGCCTTGCTCATAGCATCTGAAGCCAAAACCCTTCTATGCACACCTGTAAAGGTAGGTGTGTGCAAAGGTAGGGTTTCCAAGAAATGAGAAGTCTGATGTGAATGGTTGTGGTGAAGAGAGAGTATTGCCATTAGTAGGAGCTTGATTGAGCCCCCCATAGACAAGATTGGTTCGGAGGTGAGGAGGACCATAAGGCACGACCATCCCAATTTGGTGATCATAATTGGGGCTGTGGTGAAGGCGTCCATACTCTTACGGAGTTTGGAACATGTCTAAAGCTAGCAAGCGATATTCTTCAAGTGAAAGTCATTAGAAGATGTCTTCCATGGGGTCTTTGATTACCGCTTGAAGAGGAGGGGTGAGGTCGACCGCTAGTTGTGAACTGGTTGAAGCTTTTGTGGATGGAGGCAGTGCCGGGGTTGATGGCTTGATAGGAATGAGGATGTTGTTTGGCCGATAGGTTGTGTTACAAGTTTTGAAAGGTGATGGGTCAACAGGAATAGTGTGGACTTGGCCATCGTGCTCAAATATCACACAACGATGTAGGGTAGAGGGAACACAAGCCATGGCACGGATCTAGGGTCAGCCTAGCAAGATGTTATATTGAAACTCTCCTTCGATGATATATAAGAGCTTTGGGACTATGTGTGGACCAATGCAAATGTGAAGGACGACTGTGCCAATGGTTGTGGCAGTGGTGTCATTGAAGGATCACAAGATTGTGTTAGTTTTGGATATGTAATTCTTGGGGAGGGCCAATTGATCAAAGGCGTGGGTGGAGATAATATAGATGCTCGTGCCTCCATCAATCATAATGCACTTAATACGTGTCTAATCAACATAGGCAGTGATGAAGAGGGTGGCATCCTAATCTTTTGTGTTAGATGTAGGAATCTCAGAATCATTGAAAGTGATGGAGGCGACAGGGGATAAAGAGTGGACCAAGGCAATGAGTGGTTGGGGGTCTTCGGGTTGTACCTCCACTACTTGCAAGGCTCAAATGAGGGCCTGACAATGATGGGGTGAGGTTTGGATGAGGTCATAAAGGGACATCTTCAGGGGCATTTGGTGAAGTTGTTTTAACATGGAGTCATGAATCGCCCCTAAAGAGGAAGAAGAGGGTTGAGGCATGCTAAGGATAGAAATCTTAGGCTTGGGCGGTTGAGGTGGCTGTACGAAAGGATAGGTCCAAGGAATGGCAAATTTTTCTTTCACCTTGTCCTTTTGTGACCTAGTGGTTATGTGAATGGCATTGATTTCGAAGATAGGGGGTGAAGGAGATGAAGGGATCATGGCCTGCTGATGAGGTGTTGATGTGGTTGAAGAGGTTGGAGGAATGTGGGAAAGTGTTGGGGGTCGGTTGACGGTGTCCTCAAGAAGAATAATGTCCTTCTCCATGTATCGGTGAATGACGGCCTTGAGGGCACAGCAAGTCTCGATATCATGTCCTGGCATATGATGATATAGGCAAATCTTCGTATCGTCGAACTAGGAGGGCTTAGACCCGAGAGGTTGGAAGGGCCTGATGGGCGAAAGGGTTATGCTAGAAGTCTACAAAATTTGGTGCAATATCAAAGAGTATGAGCCCACCAAAGGGTCTATGCTCATTGATGTGTGCGATGCTGGTGACTTTTGCTTGGGCAGTGTTGGAGAAGACTTGGGTTGATGGTGCGACGACAGATGAAGATGACACCTTCTTCGTGAGAGGTGTCAAAATTTTTGGAGAAGATAGGTTGATGGTAGGCAAAGGAAGTAGAGGAGGCAATTGGTTTTGATTAGAGGTTGGAGTGGGGAGGAATTTGATCAAGGTAAAAGGATGAGGGCCTAAAATAGAGGGCAATAGTGACGGGGGAGGAGGAGTTTGCCTCTGTGGTTTGGCAGTCTTCTTGGATTTGATTTGAAGACTACTATTGGTCAAGGTCTGGTCTAAGTCCACCTTCACTTGCAGATGAGTGAGGTTGGAGACAGGGTGAATGTTGAGTGACTTGATTGGTTTAGATGGGGTAGATGTAGGTTTAAAAGTGGGAGTCTGGTGTTTATTGAAATTCTTGGGAGATTCTGTCATGGGAGGATTAGCAGCATGAGATAAGAGGGCACGGGCATGTTGAAGAGCTGTGAGACGCTCCCACAATACTTGATGCTCCACTTTCCTTGAAGAGAGAAGTCTGATTTTCTCCACTAGTTGGGAAAATAGTTGAGAAGATGTTGGATGAGGTTTGGGTCCTTGAGAAGATGTTGATGGTTATGGGGCCAAAGATGAGATGGGTGTAGCAGTCTCAGACCCATGGCATGATGAAGTCATGACAGATTCATCCTTGGTTGGAGATGAAGGAGAGGCAGGTTCTTCCTTGGGTGGAGAAGAAACCAGAGAATGAGGCTCCTCAAGTAGGTAAAGGGCAGGGATGATGGTGCCCTCCACTTGCGGTCCAGGAGTAGGAAGGGTTGGGTCCTCCATAGGCAACAGGAAGGAGGATGGTGAGACCGGTGGTGCCAGTAAGGTTGAGGTGTCTTCCAAGATGAGAGAGGTTGATGGAGAACTAACTGGGGAAAGAGGTTCATCCACACGTGATGGACTGATAGATGGACTAACCTCTTGAGGTTGGTTGGGAATGAAGGGCAAAACCGTATTGATTGTTTGAATGTTGTGTTCATGAGTGTCGTCAATCAAGGTCTGGACATTGTTTTGGGTTGGTGGATGATTGGGGAATAGTTGCTTAAAGATGTTGATGCCCTAATTAGGGGGTGCATTGGGATTGTCTAGGACGAGGTCACCCTTTTCAAGCATGTCTTGGATGATGTTTTAAAGGGTCTTATAGTTGCCCGTGTCATGGCCTTTAACACGGTGGTAGTTACAGAAGTCATTTTCCCTATACCACACAGGTGGCACGTGAGGGATCAAATTGTGCAGGTGGTTGGATTTGGGGGAGATTGAAAACCCCCTGTTTGACAAGTTTTTCTAGCATAGATGCATATGATTCTCCGAGTGGAGTATACTTTCATTGTACATATCTCTGTTGGAATTGGTGGGTGATGTTTTGGGGCGTGGATGGCTCAGGCTGGTTGGTTGAAGGCGAAGAGGATGAAGGTCTAACGACCACAGCATTTGCTGAAGCTTTAGACCTGGGGTTAGATGAAGAAGGCTTAGAAGAAGAGGAGTCATTGGTCTTGGAGTTGGGATTCTTACTCCGCAACTTGACTTTATTCTCCTCGATGGCACGTAATTCAAGTTTGCGGGCCATCGTGAAGGCTTCGTCAAAGGTGCAGAAGGTCTGAACCCGCAAGGTAGAAAAATATGCTTGGCTCAGGCTTGGGGGAAAAGTTCAATAAGTTCAAGTTGGGGTAAGGAAAAGGAGAGTTGATTGATAAGGCTTCTCCAGCGAGCAACGAAATCGACTATGGATTCATCCTCGAACTGCCGGATAGAATAGAGGTCTGTGATTGAGACCTTTTTGGTGATGTTGATAGAGAAATGGTCGAGGAAGAGTTGGGCCAGCTAAGTGAATGTGAAGAGAGAATGGCTGACAAGGGAGCTATACCAGTCAAGAGCAGCGCTAGAGAGGGACATAGGAAATGTGCGTAAAAGCAATGCATCATCATGGGCAATGAGATAACAGGCATGTCTAAATGCTCGTAGGTGCTGTTGCGGGTCTTCTTTGCTCTGGAAATGAGAGAATTTAGGAAGTTCCCACTGGTTGGGGTATGGTCAGATTGGGACGGAAGGATGAATGGGCTCATTGCAAATTTGCTCGTATGAGAGGGCATTGCGTGAACCAAAAATAGAGGTCTCGAGACTGGACATTTTGTCCATCAGTATTTTGATGATGTCTATTGACAGATTGGTGGGTGGAGTGCCCCCTAAATTATAAGGTGCTTAAAAGGTATTGAGAGGGGCGTATGACGTGGTTGGTTGCGCTTGTGTAGGTGCAACATATGGGTAGCTAGTTGTTGGGGCAGAAGTTAAAGCCAAGGGCATAGGCACAAATTGGATAGGGGCCGTCAAAGATGGTTGAGGAGTGGCCACACTTGTTGAAGGGTAGACAGTTACTCTTGTGTTGATAGGTGTAAGAGTAGGGGGGATAGAGACCACTAGGTTTTGGAAAGGTGTAGGATTTGGTTGAGTAGTTTGAGGTTGAGGGGGTGTTGAAACCCCTATGGAGGTAGGTCTAGAAGGAGAGGCTAAATTTTGAAGGTAGGACACGGTTGGGTTATTAGTCGGGGTGTTGGCTTGATTGTCTATAGGTTGAATTGTAGATGTTGTTGATGTGATCATTGTCTCGACTAAGGAAGTCAGCATCCCATAGATTGGGTTGCCTAAGGAGTCTCACGTTTAGCTTCACACGAGATAATGTTGAAGGGCTCTACCATTGAGGTCCAAGAATCTTTCAAAATCTTGGTCCCCTTCAAGGACAATGGGAGACTGGGTTGGGGTCAGTCGAGTAGGAGTTCTTTCAGTCTCCGAGTGGAACTCCATTATAAGACTGGTTATGGATGGGGAAGACGGAAGAGGTTGATGCCTCGCGTGGTCGACAAGATCCTTGGTTTGACTGCTAGTTAGAACCATTAAAGGCAAGAAAGAATGTCCTCACAAGCTCAAACAAGCAAATAAGAATAGAAAAGATGAAGAACACAAGCAAACCCTAAACGTTAAATCCCTAAGAATAAATTATTAGGATCTTGGTGGCTTATGCCTTAGAATGTGTGAGGAAGATTGGCTTTTGAGATGGGTCCTAGAAGAAGTAGTCTAGATCTAGTTTCAGGTTTGTTTAGGTGCTCAAAAGTTTGGATTAGGTTTCGTACTTGGCCTGGTGCTAAGGAGCAAGCTCCCCTCACTTCACGAGTCCAGTGATAAGCTGGGCCCACTTAGCCAAAATATACTTCCCCTAGAGATTATCCTCTACTAGAGAATAGAGTGGGCTTTCCCCTTGGTGATGAAATCCAAGTAGGATCACCAGGATGGGTAAGGTATCCGTTGGGGGATGAAATCCCAGTCGGGCCTTATCTTAGGTGAGTTTTGATGTTTGATTTATGCAAGTGGTTCAGTTGTGTAACATAAAGTGGACTACGATTAATTCAATATGTGGTTATTAATTACTAGGTGTGGACTAAGAAATGCAAACAAAAAGAAATGATATGCAATGTGTTTTAAGCCCAAGTTGAAATGTGAGTTCCAATGAAAACAAGTTGAGAAAGGGTTGAAGAATATGACTTTTGACTAGTTTGAAATGCAAGAAAAGAAAGAAAGGTTCTTTTTAATCCCACTTATGATGTCATTTAGAAGAGAAGAAAGAGGTGAAAAGGGAGAAACCTAATGCACCTATATGAACAGAAAGAAAAGAACCCAAGGAAGACCCTAAGGTCCCACCGGGCATGCCAGAATGTTTCTATACGATATTCGCTTTCTACATTCAAAGAGAGAAATAAGAAACTAAGAAGAATGGTCTGAGGCTTGTATGTACCTAGATGAAGTCATGCACACCAAAATTAGATGATAGCAGGAACTCCTCTTTGATTATGGAGGATGACACCTAAAAGAAAAAGAGACTAAAACATGAAAAATGTTAGATGAGGAGATGGTGGGCTGCCAAGCAAAAGCTTGATCCTGGAAGTATGAAGACTTCCTTGAGGGATGTCAACCCACTAATTAAAGACAAAATATTTGACAAAAATAGAAATAATGAAAGATAGAATAAAAGAAATAAAAGACAAAAAGCAAAATGTGTACCTGATATGCAGCAAACTGCTTTGCACAGTCACCGGCGTCAGTCTTTGTGCCGACGTTGATCAAGGAAGGTCGCTGACATTGGTTAAGATGCCGACATCGGTAGGGGTAATGACCGGCATTGGTTGGGGTAGTAGTTCTTGGATAGGGTCTGGTCAGGTTTGGATAGGGTTCAAGACTGCAGAATGGTCTGAAGTTTCATCTGAGGGTTAGGGAGCCTGTTTGGGAGTCAGAGGGATTGTTTGGGGGTCTATGCAGGGATCTGGGCAGAGTTACAAACTGTATATTCTGGAAAAGGTGGATATAGGTGATACGAGAGGAAATCAAATTGGGTCCATGGTCTGCATCTAAATTTGGGTAGTGATATCAATTAAAAATAGTAACCAGAAAACAAAATAAAAACACAGAACAAACGCTTACCTGTTACCTGCTAAAGATAGAGTAGGAGACATGATTGCTGTTGTCAGTGTGTTATAGAAGTTTGATGTCGCAGACCTCCAGTGAGATGACTAAAGCAGAATACCTGTACCTAAGAGAGAGAGTCAAAGAGATTTGATTACAAATTGATTGCATGAAAAGTTGGCTGATTCTCCTCGAAGGTCCAATGAAAGAATGTTTTGAAAGATCTTATAATCGATCGAGAAACTGATTGAGAACTGAATAATGAATAATAGATAATAGATAATGGATAATGGATCCTATGTTTGGGTTGAGAATGCAGTGTTAAGGATAACCGACGCCAGTAGAACCGCCGATGTTGGCCGAGTAGTGACTGATGTCGACCGAGTAGTGATCGATGCCGATAGATTTAGAATGGGGACAGAGGCTAATTTTAGCCTTCTGCTCATTCTTACTGCTGTCAGGGTCAAGTCTCATGGGAAAACAGTCGAGAGGGGCTAAATAGGCATGGGAGAATAAAATGGGGGTCATAAATGGGTCATAGGGTAATGGCAAAGGGGAGAGAAGGGGAGGACGACCAAGGGTTAGACATGATTTTAATGTCTACAGAAGGAAAGAACTAAAGGAAACTAACTAGCCTACCCACACTAATTCTAACCACCCTTATATATTTACTCCATGAAAATCCCAGGGGGAGTAGTAAAGAAGTAATTATTGAGGTACTACACATTGGTGGTAGTGTGAATTCTACTTCTTGTAGGTCCTTCATCTTGAAGGTGTTATCTCCAACTGTATTTGAAATATAATAGGGACAAATCCATAGAGGTGTGAATTTGCCATGCTTTCACTTGGGATCAGATGTTTTGTCCCAAAGAAGAACCAAGTCTCCTTGTTTGAACACCTTGATCTTTGACCATTTATCAAACCACATTTTTACTATAGTTCATTGCCTACTAAAGTTAGCAAAAGCTTCTTCCTGTGCATCTTCCATTTTAACAATGTCTAACAACCTTGAGTTTTTAAATTCTTGGTCTTCCTCCATATACTCTTGCATAAACTTGTAAGTTGGTAGCTTGAGTGTGACGGGGAATATAGGCTCATAGCCATATACCATCAAGAAGGGAGATGATTTAAGATCCTACTTAGCTCTTGTTCTATCTTCTCAAAAGGGCATACTTGAGAAGCTTATACCATGTTTTAGGTTTGTCTGTAGCAGATTTCTTAATGGATTTCATCATTTTTTTATTTTTTGACTCAGATACTCGATTACCTTGAGGATAATGGTTGGATGAAAAATTGAGAGTAATGTTATTGTTATATGTCCATTTTGTCATCTCTATGGATATGAATTTTGACCCATTGTCACATACCAAATAGACTAGAGTCCCAAATTTGGTGCATATATTTTCTTCCAAAAAATTGATCACTTTTTATGTTTTGCATTGTTTGGTGGCTACTGCTTTAGTCCACCTAGTGCAATAGTCAGTAGCTGTCAGAACATACTTATGACCTTCTAATGAGTTGGGGTTGATTACCCCCACAAATTCTAGTCCCCACTGGGCAAAGGGTTTGTCAATCATGACAAGTTAAAAGGGCATTGCTACCTTTGGCTCTTTAGTGCTAAGATTTGACATGAATGGCATTCTCTCACATTTTTATGAGCATCTTTGAATATGGTGGGCCTATAATAGCTAGCCCTAAGGATATTGTCAGTTATTGGACTTTCATATGGGTTCCCACTTCTCAAATTCTCATGAAAAGTGCTCATTGCCTTAATATCTTCTTCCTTAGAAACACATCTTAGGTATAAACCTTCAAAGTTCTTTTAGTACAGAACTCCATTTTTTATTAGGTAGTGAGCTACTTTGAATCTCATATCTCTTTTTTATCCTTGGTTAGTCCTACAGTCCAAGTTCCATTGATTAATAAGTGGACAATGGATTCATACAACTCATTAGGTTGAAAATTATGCTGATCAAATTACATGATACTTAGCTTAGGGCTGGTATTGGTAATCATTTGAATCAAACCATAACATCTTACCAATTTTGTAGTTTTTATCTCTATGTCATATTCTTAAAGGACATTCCAATTACATCTTCACTCTCCAAGTTCACATTGGCTCAGCATTAGTTTACTGGCTAGATCTAGTAAAATGGCATGCACTTTGTTCCTAAGAATGTAGTGCCCAAATTTCTTGACTGATTTAACTAATGCAAAGGCTTGTTTATTAATCAAAGGATAATTTAACTCAGCATTTTTTTAATTAGTGCTCATAAAACCAATTGGATGGTTAGATCCTTCTATTTTATAAGTTAAAATAATAGAAATAGTGTGGTCAAAGGAAAAAAAAGTAGAGGTAAAAATCTTTTAAAAAGTTTAGTCTTATCAAGACTAGAGCTTGATTTATTACATCTTTGATATCTCTGAAGGCCTTCTTGGATTCCTCATTCCATGAGACTTTAAAATCCTTCTTTATCATATCATTCAATGGTTTGACAATTTATGAAAAGCCAAAAATAAATTTTCTTATCAAAATTATTTTGACAAAAAAATATTTTAATTCTTTTATACTATCGGGAAGTTTTATCTTTGATATGGCTTCCACTCTTTTAGGATCTATGGAGATTACATCTTTAGTTATAACATGGCCTAATAATTTACCCTTAGTGACATAAAAATTTCTTTTATGAGGGTTGAGATAAATTCTATACCTTCTAAACCTTTCAAATACCTATTTTAAATGAATGAAATGGTCTTTTATATTCTTAGATAAAATAGTTAGATCATCCATGTAAATTATAATGCACTTACCAATTAGGCCTTGGAAGGCATGGTCCATGGCCCTTTGAAAAGTGGCTCCTATGTTTATCAAACCAAAAGGCATTATTTTGTAGGCAAAGGTGCCCCACTTAGTTGTGAATGTTGTTTTCATTATATCTTCTTTGTTTACCAGTACTTGATTGTATCCTAAAAAACCATCAAGAAAAGACATCATGGTTGAACCAAAAATAGTTTTTATTACTTGGTCAAGATAGGGAAGAGGATAATTATCCTTTTTAGATGATCTATTCATGTTTCTAAAATAAATACACAATCTAATTTCACCATTTTTTTCCTAACTGGCACCAAATTGGTAACCCAGGTAGAGTGCCTAATGGGAAATATAATTCTAGCATCTAACGACCTCTTGACTTCTTTGAAAATCATGGGTTCTAAGATAGGATTCATAGGTATTTGTTTCTACCTAAAATGTATAGTATGGGTGATGACTCTTGGATCAAAAATCTTCAAGTCATCATATGACCAAGATATCACATCTTTATATTTTGTTAACAATTATTTGCTCTCTTATTTTCAGCACTTGTACAAGCTTTTCCAATGTTAACCAGTTGAGGTTAATTTTGAGGCCCAAGATTAACTATATTAAAATCCTTTCCACTCACTTTGGGAGTCTTAGAAGCTTTAGATAGCTTGTTTTAGATCAAATAATCTTTCCAAGGAAATCATCCCCTTGGAGATCTTGTTGTCATTCAATTGAATGACTTTGCCATCAAATTTATCTCCTCTAAACACATTTTCATTAGCCTCATCAATGATCTGAGCCTCAAATGATCTTGAATTAGTCATGAAGTTTAGGATTTTTTTGGTTATCACTAAATACCTATAGATGGTTTACATTATTTGGGATAGAAGGGAAAGGTATCATCTTAATGCTAAAGTTTGGTAAATCTTAGTCAAGCATGAGATAGTTGTAGCAGAGACAAGCTCATCAACAACTTTATTTTCCTCCCTAGGGATAGAAACAATATTAAAGGAATCAAAAGATTCCATAAGGTCAAAAACTATAAATTTATACCCCTTGAAATAGGACAACTTGCATTGATACTTGCTTTTTACTTGATTGACTATCAGTTCTGAATTACCATAAACTAGTAGTTCCTTGACCTTGTTTTTTATGGAAAATTATAGACCTAATATGAGAGCCTCATATCCTACAAGGTTATTTGTATAGGGTAAATAGATCCTATAAGAGGCATGGTAATTCTTACCAATAGGGTCAAATAGAATAATGCCTACCCTAAATCTAGATTTACACCTAGCCCCATCAAAATAAAACTTCCATAACCCAAATATAACATGAGAAGTTTTAGGATCACATACCTTGGCAGTTTTTAGGGTGAAAACTCCTAAATAAAAATTAATTATGTTGATCATTTCATTGACAAAATTATACTCAATAATCATGTGTTTCATTCTTGGCTCCCTGTCAACTCTAATCTAATTGGGAACTCCCTTCCAAGGCAGCCATAGGTGTGAATAGTCTATGGACATATATCCATTTAAAGCCTTTGTCCATTCTCTACTTAAAATTAGTCCATATGTGTCAAGGATATCTACCACTTGGATATCTATAAATATTTGGACTCTTGGCTCAAAATCTAGTTGCATTTGGACATTTAACAATTCTCCAACCACTTTGACCCTAGACTTATCTAATTGACTAATATCCCTATCAGACTTAATGGGAGTCAAACCAAGTTGCTTATAAACACCTACAGGCATAATATTTGTAAATGCACTAGAATATAACAAATAGTTATGAAAGTTCTTACCAAACATTCTAACTATAAGCAAGAAGGGTGGGGACTTTGTTTTAGCTTTATACATAGCTACGTTGGCATTATTAGTCTTGGATTTCTTATTGGATTTCTTAGACAAGGATTCCAACAATAGATCTATTTGCTTTGTGATTTGTGTCAGTTCAAGTAAGGTAATATTAGCTTTAATTTTCTTCATGTCCTCTATAATATTATAACCAGTCCTATTGAAAGAATTGGAATTATCGGTACTAGGTTTAGAAGTACTTCCCTTTGAAGGCTCTAGATTATTATTTTAAGTGGTATCCAGAGGAGTACCAACATTGTTTAGAGTAGAAGTAGTCAAAGGCTACCTCTAATATATATTCCTTAGAAGATATGTCTTCTTTAAGAACTAATGGAAGGCATGAACTTCTTTAGGAACATCATTAAGTTCATTGTCTTCTTGGAAGGAGAAATCAAACATTTCCATCATGAAGGTTTGGTTAGTAGGCTTAGATCCTAAAGTACCTGCACCATTTTCCTTATTAGGTATTACCTTAAAAGTATCCAATTCTTCTTGAAATGCTTCAAAATCTTTATAGAATTCAATACAATAAATATCACCATGTTTAGTAGTATAATTGACTCTAAAATAATAATAAAAAAATCAATATCAATAAGATTAATATCCATAATATTCTTTTTAGAAGATGGTTCACTATTCTTATTATTGTGGAAACTATCATTATTAAAATTATTAGGACTAAAATTTGGAAAATATTTTTCTAGATTGTGAGGAAGGTCATGAACCACACCTTAAACATTAATAGGAGAGATTCCTAACTAAGCCATATCTTAATGAAGGTTAAATGCAGGAGTACCTTAGATTGGTGAAGTCGATAAAGACTTCAAATGTCTATATCTACCTTTGTCTCACCTAGCTTTCTTGTGGATGTATAGTTCTAGTAGAGGTTCTCTTGTTTCTAAATGTGATCTTGTCTTGATTCTTGGAAATTCTAGCTTGAGGAATTTGAATCCTATTTGAAATATAATGTGTCAAGTCAACCTTTATGAAGAACAAGGATTAGACTTGCACATTAAGCAAATTTTTCAAAGATTTATGTTAAGAATAATGAAGGATGTCAACATTTAACAAAGTTAGCTCAAAGATGTGTCCAATTACATAACTATGATAATCCTTTATAGTTATAAGCTCAAATAAACTTAGATCTATAAAATATATATCAATATTTTATCAAAATAAGCTATTCTAACCTCATATACTTTGGATTCTCAAATATCAAGCTATCTTTGCCGAAATTAAACATCTATCCTCAAAGACTTTATGATATTTGTCTAAAGGAAGCACAAAGATGGGTTAAGGACCATAAATATCAATGATCTTTACACTTTTGAGAAAATAACTAGACAAATGTGTAAAGATAACACCAATCTTTGATCAAAACATATCAAAATTAGCAAAGATCTCATAAATTCACAATGAGACCCTCCTTCGAGCACCAACAGAGTTTTTCCTATTAATGCCTCTAGATGTACCATAGGTTCTCTTAGTGTCTAAATAACACTTAACATTTTAAAATTTGTGGAATTCAAAGAATGAGTAGAAGATTATGGTAATCTAGTTACCTATGGTGAAATAGCAGTAGAGCAATAAATTGTTCCACGATATATATATTGGTAGGTGGTTGGGAGCCACCATGGCCAAAATTAGTGAAATATAAGAGATTTATGTTATTATCAATGAATTTGTGATCAATTTATAAACTAAAGATTAATCTAAATGAATATTTATAGTGAGGTTTAAACTAGAGTGATTTGGTCAAAAAGAAGCAAAAAGAAGGGTAAGGTAGAAAGATGTTCTGATTTTTAGTCCAAATATTATGATAAAGTTTCAATTTCATTAAGACATGCATTAAAACCAATACATGACATAAAATAGTTTTATCAGAGATCTTACCATGTTCCAGGCAATTCTCTAAGGAAAGGATGGAACAATGTAAATAAAAAACTAGATTAAATATAAAGATTTACTTCACAATCAAATTGCATTAGCACATCTACAAGGGAAGCAAGATAAATGAAATAAACCTAAGATATTTCAATTAACCTAGCATAAACACAATTTAACATCACTACTTTCACATATGCTACCAAGAATCAATGAAAACCATTCAAATTTAGACATCTAAATAGATAAATGAGAGAGAAACCATATAACAATTGACACAAACAAATTTGGAAAAACTTCTCAATATTCCTTCATTGTATTAATTGATTTGAGTATATAAGATAGTTTTTTCTCTAAACTCTCTCCCTTTAAAAAATGGTAATATTACCTTTTATAGAAGACCATGGAAGTACACCAGTCAGTCATGAGATTACAAATATACAAAGGTAAGGATAGCTATACTTCTACACAGTGTAGAATACATTTCCTTTTCCAAAGTGGATTGACCTATAGGAAAATATAATAACAACTAGTGCATGCCTTTACAAAATAATATTTTAATTTTGAATATTACAAAGTTTCTAATAAATTAGAATATTACTAATTATTTGGCAGGCCCTGTGCTGAAGAAAAACCCCTATTGCTCCTAAAGAATCATCATGATTTTTTGATGTTGTTCATCAACTAGCCTTAAGTTGACAACTAGCTCCAATAGGCATTCATCCTCTTGGTTCACCAAGTCATCAAAATCTCTATCATTTCTAGCCATTGCTTCCTTGATACTTTTTAACTCAACAAATTTCTCCTTTATAATTAGGATCATGCCCATGATCCAATATTTATCACCTCTAAAATAGCCCTGACTCTTGCTTTTGACTTCTTGCATAACTAGGGTGATCCTATGATTATACTCATCATCAAAAATGATGCCAAAAGAGCTAAGTGTGATATGTGTGGCAAGCATGGTTCCAAGAATCTATTCAATTATGATTATTAGTTCTTCATCATCCCTTAGGATCCTCTCTAAGTTCCTTAACCATGTGTTTAAGCCATAGATCTTGTCAAAAATTATTCCCATAATAGTATTTAAATGGGATAAGCTAATGGTCCTAAAGCTATGAATCTAGTCCTCCACCAGTGTCTTGATAATCTCCTTCATTTTGTCCCTTAAACTCAACCATTGGGATATCAAACCCTTAACTACTAAATTTATGTGGGTTAGTGAACTCTACCTTGTCTTTATTTCCTTCAAGGATGTAAACATATCATAAAAAGATGCCTCAAATATATTTATCATTTCTTTAGGTACTAACAAGATAGCCTATGTCTCAAGATTCTCTTTTTTTAAGGTTTTTTATCTTTTGATATAGGCCTTTGATGCCTGATTTTAGTTGGGATAAATGGGCATTAGCTAGTCTAACTATGTCTTCTTCATGGATTGGGTGTTCATTATGTCCTTGACCTCCTAATAGAGTTAAGCCTATAAAACTTTCAACTCTCTAAAATGTGAACTCCTCATTCCCAACCATGGTTTTCTTTGTTGTCACCCTTTCCAGGCCTATTGTCTCTGGATTGAACTGCATGCTAACTAATTACTTTGTAACTTTTGAAGGTTTAGGGATCTCCATCTATGTGTTGATTGAGGCTCAAAGAGTGTCTATCTAAAATCCACTTGACCCCCCAGAGGTATTCATCCTTCTTTACTCTTCTTCACTCATTAGAGCCACTATCCATGGCTTGACCTCATCATGGACAGTGATTTTGATTGTTTGGGTCAAGGCCCAAGAATGTTGCAAGGTTGGGATATTTTGAATCTTCCCATAAATGAATCATTTAGGGATGATTTTCCCATGGATGGGATTCTCATCACTGAATAAGATAACTTCACTTAAAGGATTAGTGAAGGTTAACTTTGGCTTCTTCTTCCAAACTAGGATCAATGCCAACTTAGCCTTCCTCTTTTATAGGGGTGCAATTAGAATTAGGTCCATTATTATCTCTTTCCCCTTTCCTATCCTACTTCCTCAGCTTGGGCCTAAAGTTCCTTAGCTTTTTATTCTTCATTTGATCCATATTCTTCAACAAGTACCTTAAGTTCATCTTCCACTATCTCATCAAGAGCCAGTGAAATCATGTTAATATATTTTATCAAGGACTTTGGTCTATCAAGCTGAGCTGAGGATGATGTCCCTTCACCAAGTCTCTCTTCTAATTTTTCTTCCCCAAGTCCTTATGAAACTTGTGCTTGAGGTTGTTGTGGTTATGTTTGTGAATATTTAGGAGGGGACCTAGAAGAGGTTCCAAACAATAAGTCGTATTGTAAGGGTCCCATCTGTTAGATCTCTCTAGGAGGCTTTTCATCTCTAGCCTGCCTAACCTCAAGTTTAATATTATGCTTCTTCAACTTGGCCAACACTTTTGTGAAATTGGAGGCCCTAAAATGCATCATGTCATGAAGACCAATCCTATATTCATAGGGTTAAGTCATTGTTTTTTATTTCAAATGTTCTATGACCCTATTATGAGGGTCCCATTGCCTTAGGTCATCCAATTGTAAGTTGAAGGAGTCTCTATATTTTGATATGGCATTCACATGCTCCCAGTTTTTTAGCATAGTCTTGTTGATGGTCAAAGGGAAGGGATGAAGGAGTCATTTCCTTGTTTGCTTGCACACACCATCCATACCATTAAAAAGTAGGTATAAAATTTGTTTTTATGCTAATTTTGTTGGTACTTGGACTGGTAATTTGAGGGGCTAAAATGAGGTCCCTTATATTCTAATCACTATGAAATATAGATACCACCATATGTCCCCCATTAACTCTACATACGTCTTGACCAGAGGGCTGACCCTGTCCATGGAGATCCCTATAATAGATTCTACCAAAGTTGGATATACACAATCACAAATGAATTGTATGTTGTGTCTATACTTGAATACGTAAAACTTGGAATAGTGATGGGAAACAATATGTCTCCTCTCAAGCGCCCAAGTCTTTATGTTAGGGATATTAATGGTGGCCAATAGGGAATCTAGAAGATAGGACATCATAAAGAAGTGGTTGTTAGTTTTCTTATTTATGGTTGTGAACTGGTACTTTAAATATATTTTAATCATCTCTCCTATTAGGGGTATGAGTCCCTTTCTACTATGAAGTATGCATAAGGTACCCATATCTTGTTAACATGTGTGGTGGAAGGGGATCCAGATAACCTATTCAACAAGGTAATGATTATTCTAATTCCTTCCCTAAATTAGATAATTGGGATCTTCTTGATGGGGTCTTGGATCACCTAGGTTCTAGTAAGTAGCCATGGGGCAAGGATAGTGTTTAAGTCATTTTTTCTAGTCCATGTTCTAATTGTAAGCAAGTCTACCTAGGGCTTGCATAGCTTGTAGTAGATTTCATATGCCAGGGGGAAATGTATGTTATCTTTTTAAAGTTACGTTCATGAACTATCCATCTTGATCAATATTAAAGTATATGAAAATGGGGGTAATAACATAAATTTAGTGTAATACCTCAGGTTTTATAGCAGTAAAGTAGAGATTGGTCATCTAGATGGAGACTAGGTCATTGTATTTCTAGAGTATTATGGCATTCTTCTATTCCTCCCTTGTGATGGCTTGCATCTCCTTAATAGTTCATAAAATCTTAGACTATTTACCATTTTTAGTGTTTAATTCCATAGCATCCAAGTCCGTATCTTGAAGACCCTTCCCTCATTATCTAAATTAAAGTATAACTCTATGTCATCCCTTTGTTATTACCTTCAAGCTGTCATAACTGTGAAACTTAGAAATCATTCATTAGTGGTCCTTAAGTAGCCTCAAGATCAACTCGTTCTCACTTAGATAGTAATTGGACTCTTTCTAGCTTGACTATGATTGATTAGAGTTCAAGTTAGGGATTTTCCTATGAAGACTAGGGCTTTATGTAGCTTTAATGGTGATGATTACTCAGACCTAGGTGAATTCATGCCTTATATTTGATTTAGACCCCAACCTTTATACCATTTCCCTTTTTGTTCTTACAAAATCTTTGATTTTGTCATTTTATGCTTGTGTGGCACCTACGTCGTGTCTATTTGGCAACTTTCATAGCATTTTTCATAATGATTTAAAAGAACTAGTCATATTGTCCTTTAAAATCCATATTTTCCTTCATGCCATTATATCTTTGTTGATTGATCATGATCTCAAATCTTGATCACTATTGGTTATCTTTGTATCAAGCCCCATAGTTGTGCCACTTGATACCTTCGTAGGCCTTTTGGGCTCTACATTTTATCAGTGAACATGCACATGCCATGTGTCAGTACCATGGGCCTTTGGGGTCTCATTGAATATTCTCTAATGATTTCACTCCATTTGATCGCTCGATCCCACTTAAACATAGATCATTGATCATTATTCAATTGAATACACACCATTTGTATGATGGATCAAAGACTTTAGATTAACATATCTTCTTCACTTCTTCTAATTAATCTTTGTGATGGATCATATGCCATCAATCCTATAAAGTGCATGCACTTTAATTAGCATCAAGATACAACAAGGAACTTAGGATAAATACTTTAGACTAAATGTTATTTCATGTTAATAAACATGACAAACTTTTAGGCTAAAATATTTATGCTAAGTTTTAGAACACATGTAAAGGGACTTAGGCTAAATATTTTAGGATAAATTTTATGTCATGTTGATAAACACGATGTAAAATTTAGGTTAAAATATTTAAGCTAAGTCTTAGAATACACTTAAAGGAGACCCAAATAATAAGTGGACTTAATGTAAGGTGTTAACCTATGGTTTTATCATGTTGATGAACATGATAAAATTTTAGGTTAAAATTATAAGCTAGGTTTTAAGGCATAGGGACTTCTTGTTGAATTAAAGCATAATATAAGTGTCTATCTTAAGGTTTATTGTGTTAATAAATACTATAGGAACCTTAATATTAAGTCTACACTTGTGAATTTTTTACACCAAAAAGATCATTTTATCATTAATGTTTAAAAACCCTAAGTTTTTATTTCCCGAAGGGGTCTCCTATTGAATTGCAATGCAAGCAATAAGCCTTAGCCATGTTTTAAAGCATATCTTTATGTTTAATCAAGATGATCGATGAGATTTAAATTTGATAGCCTCATGGAAGTTAATGATGGCCTCATGGGTGTCAAATGACATTCATGAAAACATTAAATTTAAGTTCATGAAGTCCATTAGTTCCATAGATCTTAGATTTGGCATGCTCTATTAGATCATGTGGTCTCGATCAAGAGTAGACCATTGATCATGATCTAAGCAAATGCACGCCATTGGTCCCTAAAATCATGAAGAGGATCAAGTTATCTCATGGATCAATGTGTATGAAAATTAGACTAAGTTAAAGGCCTAAGTATAAAAATCATAATAAAATGGGTCCCTTTAAATACTATAATCATAACCTAAGGTTTTAGTGTAAGGTTTCATTATATTAAGAAAATACAATAAACCTAATGATAAATACTTAGTTTGAGTCTAAGTATTAATGCACAGGGCCCTTTCAACACTAAGATCAAATACTATAAGAGTGCAACATGGTGACTCTATGGGACTCTTGAGTTTTTTATTTTGTTTGACCCTAGGGAGCGTCTATTGAGCATTGATCTAGATCTAGGTTCCCATGATAGCAACGATTATCATCCTCATAGGGTTTCTTAGGCCTTTGACATTTCAACATCATGTTCACTCTATCAAATTAGTTTGTGTGAGTAGCCACTAGTCATTGATCATGATCCTAGATACTTGCACATGATTGGCTCTTTTTGAATATTAAATCTATAGCAAAAGTTTTGTCTTAAGGTTTTGTTTTTTTAATAAATATAATGAGACCTTAGGGTAAAACTTAGGATAAGTCTATGTTTGATAAAAAGGGGGCCCTTCAACCTTAATGATGATCACATTCCATTTGATCTTTAGTCCCACTTAAGTATAGATCATTGATCATGACTTGGGGGCTCACACGAGATTGGTCTGATGGATCAAGGCTTTAGATCCATCAGGTCTCCTTCTCTCCATCTGATCATCCTCCATGATGAAGAGAGATTCATTGATACTAAAAGGAGGCAAGATGTTTAAGTTAGGGATCAATTCAACATAAGAACTTAGGTTAAAGTTTTAAGACTAAGGTCTCATTCATGTTAATAAACATGAATAGAGATTTAAGACTAAGACTTTAGGCTAAGTATGTAACAAAGAGGACCATGTGATACAACGAGGCCAAGATAGGAAAATAAAGGACCCTACAAACATGAACATTATACATCATTAAAATAAAGAGAATAAAATGGGAAAATATAAAGGGACCAAGCATTATTTTAGGCTAAGGTTTAGTCATGCTTAAAAACATGACCAAGCCTTAGCATAAAATTAGGCTTAAGTCTAAAGAAAATTTTAAAATATTCCTACCAAATTTTCTCCCACCAAATTTGAAATAAAACCAAGGGTCTAAGCTAGGGTTTTCTAGAGGAGGGTTTCAGCACATGAATCTAACTATGGGAGGTCAAAGACTAAAGGCTAGTAAAATCTTGAATGATGATAAAATTGTGAAAACCCTAGCGTGATTTATTAATAAGAGATCCATGAAACCTACAACTTAAGACATGAGGGCTAATTATTAGCAACATTAGGCAATGTCAAAGCAAAACCATGAACAAATGGGCTAATTTCACTAGGTATGGATGATCTTCAAATTCTAATAATGTGCATAATATCAAGATTTCAATGTTAAAGTTAAAAGTATGCACAAGGGTCCTTATTTTTTAGAAATGGGGATATGTTGACCTCAAAATCACTTAGATCAAATGGAAAATATTTGGTAACACTTACTTATGATGGACCAGGATGGAAAACATCTTACCTTTGAGAGCTTGAGGTATGTGAGTTGAAAGACCTAGATGTTGATTCCTTTGAAATAATCTCAAGTGGATAAAAAGGGGAAAACATGTCTCTAATGTAGACATATTGGTCCATTTCTTCAAGGCTCACTTTAAATTAGACTATAGGGGCCCCTATAAATTGAATTTATGAAGACTGGCTCCTAGACCTTCTCAACTAATATTTCCCTTTTTTGCCTTGTACCCTCCTTGATTGATTTATATGAGGGGAATGTGATGAAATATTTGTCCACCTCCTCCCTTTCCTAAATGGGTGTGGGAGTTGGGGTTTACAATATAGGGTATGAAATAGTGGGGGTTATTAAAATAGGAGAGGATCTAAGATGGAAGGACTCCATGTTCCTTAGATGATAAAGGTGAAGCTTGATAAAATTGAATAAAGGGTAAAGTAGGTTGGTAAATTGGAGGATAGATAGGCTTGATACAAGAATTTTAGGAATGATTATATTGATATTACACTAAAATTTGAGGATCACTTTGGTTGAAGCCATGAATATTGTTAACTTGACATGAAGGATAAGAAATGAATGAACATGTATTTTGATCAGATAGGTGGTGATTATACATACAAAATGATGGTGATTAGGCACCTATGATGATTAAACCTATTGATGGTTGTTTAGAGTCACCACTAATGTTTGTCAAAATGCCTCCAAAGGCTGATATGTAGAAGAGCACCAAAAATTATTCTACTGCTTTAGACTTTAATCCCACTGGGTGTGCCATAAACTATTATAGGCTTAATTTGTACCATTGGAGAAGGTTATTTAGGCTCTCTCCAATCGATCTTATAAAATTAGGACAACCCTAGTTTGTGGGTCACCTATGTTGGGGCTAAACCTTTGGAGTAGGTTGGATTCCTCTTTGATGCTCACCTAAGACTAAAACTAAGCCTAGTGCTTCATGGGAGAAGGGTTAGAGAGTAAGGGCTCTTAATAAAGTTAACCAAGTGATGTACCAAAATTAATGGGAAAACTCCCACAAGCTCAAACCCACACTAGATTAGTAAAGGATAGTACTAACTTACACAACTTTAATATCGAGCTAATTTTCATAAGTATTTCATAGAAGGGGTTCAAAATAGAACACTAATCTAGACCTACAAATAGCATTAAAATCCCTCTAAACAAAGTTTAAAAAAATGACCATGGATGAGGAAGATTCTCCTTCACACAATGCCATAGTGCATAATTAATCAAACACAAATTCAAGGTAAAAGATAGACAAAAAAAGTCCTATTGCATTAAAAGGTAGCTCTTACAAATAATTGACAAGGTCGAGCCTAATCAAGTTGAGTATACTTTATAGTATGTCAAGGTATGTCTTGTCTCTCAAAAATATAATAGAAAGCCTAAAATATGAGATCCCTTTTCAAAATGGAAAGAAAGGGTTAATATAGAAGGGGAAGAGGAGAGAGAGAAGGGGAGAAGCATGCTATTCATGATCATCAATGGATTATTAGCTACAAGAGATGTTTCACTAGGCTTTTGGTCCAATCATAACATGTCATTATGAGCAAGATATTTGTGATTTTCTCATAAGCCTTCGAATCATTCTATTTTGAGCAAGTTGTACTAGAAGACAAGAGTTTGCCAAAAGTGGTAATTCATGATCCAACTAGAAGTAAATGCTCCAACTGCTTTCCAAATCTCCAAGTTTTGATTTGTTGATCTTCCACAAGATCTCATTAAGAAGATAAAATCTTTATTTCTACCAAGGACACGTCATGCCTATATTGAACGATAGTTTATTAAGGACCTAAATTGAGATGGTTTTCTTACTTAGTCATGTATTTTCTCAATGCCTTAGATCCTGAACCAAAAGGTCTATAGGTGAAAACCAATCTGAGGATATTGGTTTTCCTATATTTATATATATATGGCACTTTGTTCAATGTTGGGTCCCATTTGAGTCTGCATTGGGCTCCTTTCCTTTACCCTCTTTACCAACTCAGGTTGGACTTGAGCTCAAGTTATTTTGGTTCTTCTTACCGAGTCAGGTCCATTTGTTTTATTGAATTTCATTAAACATCTTGACTACTTATTTTTTATTGGCTATTGAAACTACCTTAGATTATTGACCCCTTTTGACTTTATTTTGCTCCATCAGATTTTGAGATCTGATTAAATGTGGATGGTAGATCTTTGGGGCCCACCGCTCTAAGCTTGGTTCCTTATTGGTTCATGGGATTAACTAACCATTTTACTTGTTTTGATCTCCTGTGCACTTGAAAGTTATCAGCCATACATTCTTCCATAGGTTCCTACCAAGGATTTTGGTTCCTAATGGTTACTTTTTGGTTCTTAAAAATGAAGTTTGCATGGACATCTATCATTTCTTGACCAACTTTTCAAATTTATAACTTGAAGCATGAAGATCATGGGGGCACCAAATTTGTAGAGAATGGACCTAATGCTAAAAGGAACAAACCATTTGTATCCACCCCCCATTTAAACTTTCCACATACTTCTCTAAAATGTTAAAGTTAACTAGTTCATGTGATCTTGCATGATGTCTTGATGATGGTCTAGCCTAAAATGGCTAAGTATGGAAACTTATCAAATTCTGCATTAAGAACCAACTTTTCCCATGCATATCTTTCTTTGCACTATAGTGCATGAGTTGAAACTTGGTGCATATGAACTAGCCTCCAAAGTGAATAGACCAATATGATTGTTTCTTCTTGAGATTACCACGTGTGTGAGATATAGCACCATGAAAATGCCTACTTAGCTTTTCTACCAAATGTCTAGGCAAACTTTGCATGGCAAATGGACTAGATGAATACCATGCACTTCCATGCTTATTCCGGGCATTTATGACAATCCATAGAGTCTTTGAAGCCCTGGACCTATCCTTAGAAATTGAAAATTTACACTTTAAGTGAAATTAAAGTGTTTTAAAAGATTTGTGAGCTTCATGATTTCAATGGTCCACTCATTCCATCCAGATCTTGTTCAGGCCATTTGAGTATTTGATTAAACAGAAACTCTACCTCCTTCTCTACATCATGATTATGGAAAGTAGGCACAAGCTTGGTATGTGGGCCAAATATGGCCAATAACCCTTATTCAAGGTAGTTTTTATTATTTTAAGAGAGTACAGTCATATTTGGATATTTCACAATATTATAATAAATAAATCAAAGCTTTGAAATAATTTATTTAGGATTCCTAATGTTTTAATGGATAAAACATCATGGTTTTAAGGGCTATAGATCTGATGGATAGATTCTCAATATTAAGTCACTAGATATAAGGTCTCCATCATAGTCTCAAAGCTACCTCAAGGATTTGAGCTTCAAAACATGGGGTTGTAGTCTCAGAACTAGGTTTGAAGTCTTCCAATGTATTAGATGCTCCTTCATGAGAAAAATAACATGTTTTCAAATAAGATCACCAGTTTGTAACCTTTGAAAACAAACTAAGAACACAAGGTTATAAGTTTATGATGCATTTTCAGGGCCTTCCATAGGATCCCAAACCATAATAAAACTTGGAGAGGAAAAAAAGATCATCCATGGTCAAATCATGACCCTCAAGTGGAGAATATTGGGTTTAACATCATAGAAAATATTTAATGAAAAGTGTCAGGGTTTGTTTGTAAGAACTAGTCACATCCTAGATTCATTCTACAAGTGCATGGATTAGATCAAGTCCTTGGGAGAGTTAAGAGGGTTTTAAGTTTCCTACTATTGATGCTTATATCGATGGAAAAGGAGAAAAACACATCATTTCACCAATAAGATGGAAAGTAGATAAAAAACTAAAGTTGTGTTTTCACCTTTTGAAATGTTTTTAAGATTGAGAAGTATCTAAATGAGCTTATAGACCTTTGATAAGGTTTTCAAAAGGGTGGTGATGAAGTTACAGGATCTCAAATCATGCTTCTAAGAAAGATCTGAAGCTTATAGGCCTATATAATGACTATGAGATCTAGATTAAGGTCTTCATATGGGTAGTGACACATTTCCAAGGTTTTTAATACTCAAAGAGGTTTTTACAAACCTATATGACTTTATTTGGAATCTACAGCTATGCCAATGAATATGGTGTGATTATTGTTGACAATTTTGACCCCATAGGTCAAATTTCCACCCTTATGAATCAACACTTTGCATACCATGCCATTTTGTCTTGTGAGTCAGTAATTGGTCCTAAAAAGTCTTTGAAGAATCCATGGTTAATAGGTCTTAAGGTTGTTTAGGTGATTTAGGGTCTTTTCTTTTACTTTTCTTGTTCTTTATAGGAAAGTATTGATGTTGATCAAAGCAGTGAAAAGAGCAAGTTTTTCAAAGAAATTGATGAAGTAAAAGTACAAGTTTATTTTCTTTCAAGACTCTTTTTCACCAAGTGTTTATTCTTTCAGAGGTTTTATTTTTAGGGTTTTTGTCTAAGTGTTCGGAATTGTTTTAGACATTTTGTTCAAAGCAATTTTCCTAAAGGATATCTTTTCGAAGGGATTTTCTGAAGGGCACTTTTCTCAATAGAATGGTTCATTTCAAAAAATTTAAAGGGTTCATTTCAAAAGTTTTGAAGGGTTATTTTCAAAAAGGCAAAGACCATTTCAAAATTTCTAAAATAATATTTCTAAAAGACCATTTTCAGAAATTTAAAGGGTATTTTCAAAGGGAAAGGAGATTTTCAAGAATTCTAAAGGGCTCTTTTCAATTTTTTTGAAGGGTCCTTTTCAATTTTTCTAAAGGGTCTATTTCAATTTTTGAAAGGTCATTTTCAAAATTCCAATGGGACTTTTTAAAAATTTTGAAGGGACTTTTTCAAAATGTCGAAGGGTCCATTGCAAAAACTTTGAAGGGCACTTCTTAAAAAAAGGGGTCACTTTCAATAAAATTGAAGGGTACTTTTCTTTTGAAAATGGCATTTCAAGTGGAAAACATGGTGATTTTCAAAAATTTAAAGGTCCATTTTTAGAGAAAAAATTGGAGGAAATTGTTCAAGTCCAAGGCAAAAGGATGAATTCTTTCGAGAGAATTGTCTACAGACAAAAAAACCTGAAGACATGATTTCATTTAGATATTTTTTTCATGTAAATTATTCAAGGAAAAAAGTCAAAGAATAAATTATTTCAAGAAAAAAGTCCAAAAAATTCCTTTGAAGGAATAAGTCTGAAGAAAAGTTAATGAATTATTTCAAAAAAAAGGCCAAAACAAATAGCTAGAAGAGATGAGTTCAGGAAAATAGCTTGAGGAAGTTCTTCCAAAGGAATTGTCTATAAGAAATGGCTAAAGAGAATAAAAGTCTGAAGGAATTAATGATAGGCCCATAAATGTCAAGTTTGAGCCCTTGTAAGTAGCTATTCATAAAGGTCAATTTTTCAAAGGGTTCATCAAGATAATTGTGAGCTTGACACTTGTCAAGATCTAGCAAGGAGATCAATGAACAAGAAAACATCAAGTTTTCAAAAGGATCTTAGTAGGATTTAAATATCTAGTTAATAGAAAAATATAAGTATTTATCCTTTTAACTTTGATGATGTGGTCTATAACTCACATACAAAACATGCAAAGTGACCCAAGATTAATTAGATGCATCTAGGTGGAGGGTGAACATGCAAGAATAGAAGATCTATAGTCCAATCCTATAGTAAGGATCATGCCAAGTTTTAAATTCAAGGATCAAATCATTCACACTTGGTAGAGACATGATGCTAACTTTAACATGGCTCTGTCAGTTCTTAAAGAAGGGACTTGAATGCATCAGGGGATCAAGGAGATTTTTAAGGATTTTGGATGGCTGATCTCATGATCAAAGTAGTTACATGCTTTCAATGTTGAGGATCTCAATAACAACAAGAAGGGATCCATAGTTATTGGTAACTTCCTCTCTTAGTTCCCCACTCTAACATGCAAGTCCCTCTTTTCTCTTATCCTTTTTTTTATATGTACAAGATTTTGAGCCATTGTAAAGATGGGATTTTCCATGTTTAGATAACATCTTTATTTTTCCTCTTTTGACGAATAATATAAAGTTCATATCTTCTCAAAAGATTGTGTTTTAGTGTATTTTCATGGTCTATTAGGAGATGAAAGTGATAGCTAAGGCTTCCTCTCATCTTATCCTTTCCATTATACCTATTTGTAGGTGTTAAGCTCATCCTTGTATGTCGCATAGTGTGCTCTATCATCTTGTTTGTATGGCAAGTGTAAGCTCTCTCTAGTGTCTTTGACAAACCTATTGAATAATTGCATTAGATCATGCACAAGCCCAAGCCCCTATGCAAAATACTGATGCTCAAAGGCTACCATTTGAGTAGTGTAATTATATCCATGTCTTTATTCATCTTCTTAGTGCATGTCAAGCAGATGAAGGTCATATTTTTGGTGTATCACCATCATAGATAAGATTTCCCTTTAAGTTTATTTATTACCTTTTCCCTCTTCCCTTTTCATTAGTACTTTATGGCATAGACTAGGGATCCTAAGTGATACACCAAAGGGAGATAGCCCTTATAATCTAGAGATTCAATCCATTGATTAGGTCACCCATAGCCTAGGATTGTTTCCATGTTTTAGTAGACTATGAAGGCCTAAAAATACCTTCACCAAGGTGTGATTCTAATTGACAATAGTTTTTGGCATGCTTGGTGGGACCCTCACTCCTTGGCATAGATAAATTTTGGAGCTAAGGAGAAGCATTTGTAGTAGAGGAAAATATCTATCTTCATCACAAGCTAAATATTCTTCAGGTTACAAAGTTCATAGCATCATTCAGGCAATTCTTTCATGCCAAAGGTTACTATGAGGTCAACTAGCAAAGGTATTCATGTTGAATTCATTGAGTTTTCTTCTACATATTATAAAATATCAAGGTTTAGTATGACAAATCCATATCCACAAAAACAATATTTGTCTCCTAGTTATCCTACAATTTTAAAACTCCAATCCCCATTATCTAAATGGCTATCATAAACTAGGTGTTTGTTCCATTTAATAGAGGTAGCCCACTAAATATAACCTAGTTTGATTAAATTCATGTGTCTACCCTCAAGATTATCCTATTATTCTCAAGAGAAAATAAAACAACCCCTATCGAGCATATCCAAGATGTAACTAATCTCTGTTCAGTCCATAATGTTGTTTAAGATAATGTTGCTACTAGATTACTCGCTACTCCTTTCAAAAGAAAAGCATTGTATTGGTATAGAAACCTCCAAATAAATTCCATTTCTACCTAGGATGAATTGGGTATAGCCTTAGTCAATAAATTTAAGGATAAATCTGATCACCTCTCTTTAATTGAGTAGTTAACTACCATAAAGAGAGATCATCATGAGTTCATGTCTAATTTTAACCTCATATTCCAACAAATATAGACTAGAATACCTATGTTGATTAGGCCATCCCCTAAATATGCATTCTTGTTATTATTTAAAATCCCTTAACTCTGACATTGGTGTGATGATATAGTAAATGGGTGGTACTACTTTGCCAAATGATTATGAAGTTGTAATAAGGGTAGAGAATAGTTTGATACAAGATGGTAAGCTTTCTCCAAGACCTCTAATTACTATATTCATAGAATTGAGGTCTATTCTATCCTGTCAAATTCCTCAAATTCCATCTTTATCTCCTATACCATCCTCTCAAGCTCAAATTACAGCCCCTACTAGTCAAGTTAGTGAGATAGGAGATTTGAAGAGCTTGGTATAGTCCTTTGGGAATGAAATAGTATAACTCAAGAGGTAAAAATTTCAAGCTAATAGGACTTATTAGCAATAAAATCAAACCACCTATCAGCCCTTCAAAGATTAAAGGCTTCCTTATTAGGGTTTCAAAGAGAATAGACCACCTTACCAGGCACAAGGATCCATAACTCTAGCTAAACCATATGCTACCCTTGATCCTAATGCTCCTTCTACTTAAAAAACCATTATTCCCATTCCACCTCAAAATAATTTGATGCAAGATTTAGGTTGGGAGCCCTCAAATCTCAATGATGCTCTAAACCAAGTCTTGGTATCACAAAACATCACTATGCCACAAATGACACAAGAAGAGTTTTCTTATCAAGGAGGTTAGTACCAAGATACAAGTTTAGCATCACAAGGAAAAACTCAAAAATTTCAAGGGCATCTTGATGCCATTAATGTGAATTGGTAAATGGAGGATCATGTTGTTTTTACTCAAGGTGTTGAGTTTTAAAATGCAAGTGGTCAAGTTGTAGCTATAACTAAAGCTAAAATAAGAGCCATTAATAAGGATCATGAGGTGAAAAATGCTTCAAGTAATCCTAATATTGTTTCCAAGAGTATAAAAGAGTAACTTGTTTCCCCTATGAATCAAAAAAATCAAAATATAGAGGTTAGTAAAGTTCATCAAATACCTCTAGCTCATGAGTAGCCAGTGCTTCAAAAAGTGCAACCAAAGGTTGGTGGGTCTTATTTAAATATAGTGGATCATATTAAGAAGTATAATATAAGAATTATCATGTGGGATTATCTTTCCATTCTAGGATAAAAGTATATACTTGTCCAAGAGCTTTGAGCTCTCAAGTTATCTCCAAAACTAGTTGAGAAAGAAGGTGTAATCTTAACTAATTCAGATCAACCAACTAAGCAAAAATAAAAGCAAGTGAGTAAAATGTTAAATGTGGAAAAAATAATTTAAAATAAATAATACTCCTCCTTTATACCTTTCTTTGATAGTTGGTGATATTTAAGTTCATAACTGTATGGTGGATAGTGGAGCTAGTAGCATAGTTATGTCGAAGTAGATTACATACAAGCTTGGCCTTGTCTATGAGCCAAACACTAAGGGGGTATTAAAATTTAATGGGTCACCAAAAAATATGGTAGGAATCTTCAAATATCTTAAATTTACATTACATGATTGTCCTAATGTTACTATTTAGTAGGATGTTGTTATCGTAGACTTGCCTCCTTACTTTGCTATGTGCCTTTCAAGGGACTTCACCTCAAAGATTGGGGGATATTTATTAGATGATTGGAATTATTTGATGTTTATAAATATTTATGGTATTAAGGTAATTATTCATTCTAAACATATTACATGTTTCCATTTGAAACCATATGTGCCAAGTGTTGTGAACACTAACTATATCATCTCGGATGAGGTACTAGAAAGTAGTGGAGTAGAAAATGGATCACCTTTGGATGGAGTTTCAAATTTTTTTCTTAATGAATGGGATTCTACTTTTCATTAGCATGATCCTTATAAGCTAATGAAAAATTACTTGGTGTATATTTCCTTCATGAGAATGATACGCCAATTCTAACCATGGTTAAGAATGATGAGTCTAGTGAAGGTTATGGCAATTGTACTTTGATGGATCAAGGAATAAACATGGTACTAGGTTTGGAATTATGTTGTTTTATCCAACAAATCAAAGTTTTTTTTATACTATTAAGTTCTAGTTTGGTTGTTCAAATAATTTTGTAGAGTATGAGGCACTAGTTTATAGTTTGTAGTGGGTTAAGAAGATGAAAGCGAACACTTTGTAAGTTTTTGGTGATAGTTAACTTATATTTCACCAAGTAAGTGGTTTGAATATATGAAAAAAATTGTTGCTTAAATATTATAATCATATAATATGGGACATACTTGAATATTTTTAAGCTTTTAACATTTAGGCAATACCAAGAGGTGAGAATAAACACGTAGATAGGTTGGCTGCCATTGGGGCACAATTTATTATCCCAACTGATATAAAAAGCGAAAAAATGTAGTCACATATAAAGTTGTTTGTAAGTCCTTATATTCTATATAATCATGATAATTAGAAAGTGTTCAAAGATGACAATCAAATTGTGAGATTCTTGCAAGAAGAGGCTAAGTTTTCATCAAGAAACCAATCAAACTATTTGTAGTAATATGGTGATTAGATTGTGTAACTAAATAATAATAATTTTCCCAAGGGATTGATCACACTTTAGAAAAATTTTAGTGGTGATGATGAGTTAAGGAAGGAGAATTCATCCTTGTCAACAAAAGAAGAGCAGTACGCTAACGTAGAGATTGCACTTGGTAAAAATTTGAAGTTGGGTAATGTATGCACTCCTTCACAAAAAGAAGCTTTCATTGAGTTATGCATGGGTTTTACTGATGTATTTTCATGGAAATATAGTGATATTAATGGATTTGACTCAAGTCTAGCTCAACACACCATTGAGTTAGAGACTGAAACTAAACTAGTGAGACAAAGACAAAGGTCCATCAATCTTAAGCTTGAGCCTTTGATGAGATCTAAGCTTCATAAGTTCATAGATTCAAATATTATATTTACTATCAAACACTCAACTTGGGTTGTAAAATTTTTTCTGATACGTAAGAATAATGATGAGATTACATTATGTGCTGACTTTCATGATTTGAACAAAGCTTCATTTAAAGATCACTATCCATTGCCATCAATGGAGCAAATTTTACAGTTGGTTTTAGGCTTAGAGAGGTTTTCTTTTTTGGATGGATATAGTGACTACAATAAAATTTTGGTCAAGGGAGAGGACAATTTAAGATAGCCTTCACAACCAAGTGGGGGACATTTGCATATAGAAAGATGCCCTTCAGCTTATCTAATGCTAGAGAAACCTTTCAGAGAGCCATGGATATGGCATTCCAAGACCTTCTTAACAAGTTTGTACTTGTTTATTTGGATGATATAATAGTTTTTTCAAATAATGCATGTGATCACATGGTTTATCTCAAGCAAGCATTCGAAAGGTGTAGTCAATTTGGAGTATCTCTAAATCCCAAAAATTGTGTCTTCTCAGTTCATGAAGGTAAGATCCTTGGCCATGTGACTTAAAAGTATGGTTTAAGAATATATTATAAAAGGATAGACTATATTATTTCACTCTCCTTCCCTAAGCACAAAAAGGCTTTGCAAATCTTCTTAGGGAAAATCAATTTTATGAGATATATCTCAGATTTTGCCATTTTAGCTAAGCCACTTACAACCATGCTTAAGAAGAATCAGAGTTTCAGTTGGTCAAAATAAAGAGTAAATAATTTTGAGGATATTAAGAAGGCCATAGCTAGTGCTCCTACACTTATAAATCTAGATTTCACAAAGGATTTCATTTTGTACACATATGCTAACATGGACACCATTTTAGGCATTCTTATGCAACAAAATCATGAGGCTTTGGAGCAACCAATAGCCTTATTTAGTAAAGGCTTGGAAGAGTATGAAACAAGGTACTCTTCTATTGAAAATCATGTAATTTTAGTTATAAGGTCTCTCAAAAAATAGACTTGTTGTCTAGCAATAATATATACCTAATGGTTTCTCATCCGAGCATCAAAGAGTTCCTTTTGAACAAAGATATAAATGAGAAGAGGGATGGTTGGATAACCAAGGTAATGGAGTATGATGTGGAAATTAAGGTCACAAATTTGGTTATAGGTAAAGGACTTTGTTAGCATCTAGCTCAAGACTTGCAAGAGACTAATGAGGTTGTTTTGGTGTCAAATGATGAAGAGGTTGCAGTTGGTCATACCTCACCTTCCAATTGGTTTCATGACATGGTGAGCTATCTCCAAGATGGTATTTATCCCTCTCATATAAGTGATTCAAAAAGAAGATATTTCAGGTTGAAAGCAATTCCATTCTTGCTTATTGATGGTGTTTTGTTCAAAAGAGATATAAATGGTATATTGCTAAGGTGTATTGAGCCAATCCAAAATCAGAGATTGCTTGAAGAATTTCATGATGGATATGGTGGAGGACATTTTTTTTTAAGAACTACATCCCTTAAGATCATGAGAGGTGGATACTATTGGCCTAGTATATTTGGTGATTGCCATGCATGGGTTAGGAAGTGCAAATAGTGTGCTATGTTTATAGGAAAATTGAAGCTTACAGCCTTACCTCTTCAACTAATTATGGTGGATCATCCTTTTGTCCAATGGAGATTGGACTTTATTGGTCTCATAAATCATCTTTCAATTTTAGGACATAAATGGATTCTAATTGCTACTGATTACTTCACACATTGGATAGAGGCAATGGCATTGAAAGAAATAATGAAACCAATGTTCTATATTTCTATGAAGGTTTGCTTACTATATTCAGAGTTCCTTCAACTATTATTTGTGATAATCTAATGGATTTTTTGGAAACTAGGATCAGCCAATGGGTTGTCCAACATGGTATTTATCTTAGCACTTCATCAAACTATTATCCATAAGGCAATGGCCTTGCTAAATCTCTTACAAAATATCAATAGCCAACTCTCCATATAAGCTAGTATATGGTAAGAAAGCAAAATTACCCATTTCTCTTGAGTTTCTTACTTTAGAATTAATGCATCAACTTGAGTTGTTGGAGAATGAGCCTATGGAGATTAGGTATGTTTATATTATGGAGTTGGAAGAAGTAAGAAATTATTCCATGCTATCCATGAAAATTCATGAAGCACAAGTGAAGAAAGCATTTGAAAAGGGAGCTTCTTCACAAAGTTTCAAAGAAGGAGATTTGGTCCTCAAGTGGGATGAGGATAGAGCTAAACTAGGAAGGCACATAAAGTTTGACTCCCTTTGGAGTTTCCCATACACAATCTCTAGCTACAAATCCCATAATGCCTTCCAACTTGTAAAGATGGATGGTGAGGAGCTTCTAATCCTAGTCAATGGCATACATTTAAAACATTGCTACTAAAGAGCTAGGTTCCTTGTACATAGTTAGTTTGCTTGTTTTCCCCTAAGTGTTGTTCAAGCACATTAGTTTTTTTTTGTTTTGTTCTAAATAAGTACTTTGTTTGCACTTTTAATTTGTTTAGTTAGTTTTCCTTGCTTGTGTGTTTTCCTTCTTGTTTTAGAGGATGGAAGTTGTCTTATTTCAAATCAAAAGTTGTACTTGTAGTATGGATCATATTTGTCATTTCTTTATGAGTCCAAATTTCAAGTATATGGTCTAGTTCTTAAGCATAACAATCATGCTTCCTAGTTGAGTCACCAAAATGTTGAAAATATTGACCCCACAAGTCAAATTGCCACCCTTATCATTTGAAACTTTTCATATCATGCCATTTTGTCTTGTGAGTCAGTAATTGGTCTTGAAATCTCCTTAAAGAATCTATGGTTAATAGGTCTTAAGGTTTTTTAGGTGATTTAGGGTCTTTTCTTTCACTTGTCTTGTTCTTTACAGGAAAGTATTGATGTTGATCAAAGCAGTGAAAGGAGAAAGTTTTTCAAGAAAACCAATGAAGCAAAAGTACAAGTTTATTTTATTTTGGGAATATTTTTCACCAAGTGCTTATTCTTTCAGAGGTTTTATTTGTGGGATTTTTGTCTAAGTGTTGCGAATTATTTCAAAAAAAATGTCTGAAGAAATTTTCTTGAAGGATATCTTTTTAAAGGGATTGTTTTGGACATTTTGTCCAAAACAACTTTTTTGAAGGGCATTTTTCTCGGCATAAGGGTTCATTTTGAAAGTTTTGAAGGGTTCATTTCAAAAGTGCCGAAGGGTTATTTTCAAAAAGGCAAAGACCATTTCAAAATTTCTAAAAGACCTTTTTTGAAAGACCATTTTAAGAACTCTAAAGGGTATTTTGAAATGGAAATGAGCTTTTCAAGAATTTTGAAGGGTCCTTTTTAATTTTTCTAAAGTGTCCTATTTAATTTTTCCAAAGGGTCCATTTCAATTTTTTTGAAAGGTCATTTTCAAAATTCCAAAGGGACTTTTTGAAAATTCTGAAGGGACTTTTTCACAATGCTGAAGGGTCCATTGCAAAAAATCTGAAGGGCACTTCTTGAAAAAAGGGGTCACTTTCAAGAAAACTAAAGGGTGCTTTCCTTTTGAAAAGGGAATTTCAAGTGGAAAACACGTCACTTTTTAAAGATCTGAAGGTCTATTTTTAGAGAAAAAATCTAGATGAAATTGTTCAAGTTTAAGGCAAAAGGATGAATTCTTTTGGGAGAATTGTCTATGAACAAAAAATCCTAAAGACATGATTTCCTTCAGACATTTTTTCTACATAAATTATTCAAGGCAAAAAGTCAAAGAATAAATTCTTTCAGGTAAAAAGTCTAAAAAAATTCCTCTGAAGGAATAAGCCCAAAGAAAATTCAATGAATTCTTTCAAAAAAAAATCCAAAAAAACATACATAAGAGATAAGTTTAGGAAAATAGCCTGAGAAAGTTCTTCCAAAGAAATTGTCCATAGGAAATGGCTGAAGAGAATAAAAGTCTAAAGGAATTAATGGCGGGCCAAAAACATCAAGTTTGAGCCCCTGTAAGTAGTCATTCTACAAAGGTCAATTTTTCAAAGGTTTCATCAAGATTTCCATGAGCTTGACACTTGTCAATATCTATCAAGGAGATTAATAGACAAGAAAAGGCTAGGTTTTCAAAAGGATCCTAGTAGGATTTTGATAGCCAATCAGCAGAAAAGGATGAGGATCTCTCTTTTTAACTCTGATGATGTGGTCTACATCTCACATATAGAACATGAAAAGTGACCCAATCTTGATTATATGCATCCAAGTGGAGCAAAAAAATGTAGGAATAGAAAATCTATAGTCCAAGCCTATAATAAAGAGCACACCAAGTTTTAAAAGCAAGGATCAAATCATTCACACTTAGTAGAGACATGCAGGTACCTTCAAAATAGATCTATCAGTTCTTAAATAAGGGACTTGAATGCATGAGGGGATAAAGGATATTTGTAGGAATTTTGGATAGATGATCTCATGATCAAAGTAGTTACATACTTTTAATATTGAAGAGCTTGTGAACAAGGAGGGATCTACAGTTATTCGTAACTTCCTCTCTCAGTTCCCCACTCTAGCACATAATTCCCTTTTCTCTCTTATCCTTTTTTATATATATACAAGCTTTTTAGCTATTGTAAAGATGGGATTTTCCATTTTCAAAGAACATATGTATTTTGTCTCTTTTAATTAATAAGCTGGAATTCATATCTCTACAAAAACTTGTGTTTTAGTGTATTTTCATGGTCTATTGGGAGATGAAAGTGATAGTTAAGTCTTCCTCTCATATTATCCTTTCCATTAAACCTATTTTTAGGTGTTAAGCTCATCCTTACAGGTCACATAGTGTACTCTATCATCTTGTTTATATGGCAAGTACAATCTCTATCTAGTGTCTTTGACAGACCTATTAAATAATTACCTTAGATCATGCACAATCCTAAGACCCTATGCAAAATACTAATGCTCAGAGTTTGTCATTTGAGTATTATAATTAGATACATGTCCTTGTTCATCTTCTCAACGCATGCCAAGTAGATGAAGGTCATATTTTTTTTGTATCACCATCATAGATAGGATTTCCCTTCAAGTTTATTTCTTACATTTTCCCTCTTCCCTTTTCCTCAACAATTAGTGGCATATACTAGGGATCCTAAGCAACACACCCAAGGTATCTAGCCCTTAGAATATATAGATTCAATCCATTTATTATGTCACCCATAGCTTAGGATTGTCTCCATGTTTTAATAGACTATGAAGGCCTGAAACTAACTTCACAAGGGTGTAAGTCTGATTGACAATAGTTACCAAGCATTATCAAGGATTTGAATAATCCTTAGTTATGGCAAACCCTTAACACAAACCTATAATGTATGGACACAAATATTTATGGTTTTTAGAAGTCTGTAAGTTGAGGATATTGAAGTTTTATAACCATGATGCATAAGCCAATACCTACAACATGTTTTCAAGGATAAGTGTCAAGGTATACAAATATATTCAAGTAGGACTAAGAGATCAAAGAGAATGAAACTATCCTTTTAAGACTCTATATCATTTAAATAATCATCATGTAGGTTTGTAGATCAAATTTTAAGGAAGGATTATAGAGTTATAGACTTTAAGAAGGGTTTATTGATGAACCTAGATGGAAACATAACCTCTAAGCTCCTCAAAATGATTGTAGGTCAATGTTCAAGAGTTAAAAGTAAGTTTTAAGAATTAAAACATGATTGTAGGTTTAAAAGTTATAGTTTCTCAAGGATATAACGCTAAGACAAGGAATTTTTAGCCCAAACCCCCTACTTATAGGCCTACATCTTTTAGTAAATATTCCATGACTAAGGATTCCATGATAGTTATGAGGTTTAAAGATAACTTAGACATGTTTTAAGAGCCTCAAAGTCCTTAGGGACTCTATAGGCATATATTTCAAGTGTTTAAGGCCCCCAAAGCATTCAAAGAGTGTGTATAGGCTTAAGAATGTGATTAAGAGTTTGATGTTGTAAGGATCAAATAAAACTACCTATAGGACCTCTATAAGAGTCAATAAAACCTTCATGACTATCAAAAATCCTTCAAGTTTCTATTAGTACTATGTTAAAATTATAAGATATACCCAAGATCCTTCAAGCCTATAACTAAGGTCAGGGTCTTCAAGGTTACAAATGACCCTTAAAAGCTCTTATGGCTAGTTTTTTAAGAGTGTGAAGTTTTTCTTGTGACTCACCGATATTCTCAACTATGATAGAATATTGAATAAAGACCTCAATCCCCATGAAGTTAATATAAACTTATATGGATAAAGAATCAAAAGTTTTAGGCATGGTTTTAGATAATTACCAATGGATTTCATGGCTAAAAAGGTTTATGTTAGGTTTTAGGTTTCAAACACCCACTTGTAGGCATACAACAATGAGGATAAAAGTTTTCATGATAAGGAAATGTTGATACAATATTATTGAATATGATTCAAGGGTGAGAAAGTCCTATAACATGTTTTTATGGTCTCATGACCTTTGTGAGAATGTTGCAAGTAGAATTAACAATGTTTCCAAGTAAGAGATATGTCTACAAGCCTATCAAATAGACTTTCCTGAGATTAAAGGAGAAGATAGGGATTCTTAAGCATATCTATAGGTTGTCAAAATATAAAAACAAGTTTTAAATCTCCTCTAAACCAACTTTCAGTTCTACACCCTATCTTGTAAGGTTCTATGACATATATCAAGCAGGTAAACACATAAAGTTGTATGTAGTCTAGATAAGGTTACACATCTGATAAGATTGCAATGTTTCCAAAATAGACAATGCTAGGAATATTCAAATGTAGTCAATTACAATTTTCTAATGGAAGGCTATAATATTTTTGGCAAGATTTAGAGAGTTTTTCAAACCATTAAGAGAGTCTCAAGCTTAATAAAACTCCTACATGTCTACTACTTTCAATGTCTAAGTATCTCAGGGTTTAATCAAGGTTCAAATGTTTCAATATCACCAAGGCATGAATAGAGCCCATAAAATCTTGATTTTAATCAAGTATATCCACAAGCATACAAGACATATTTGAAGATGTCAAGTCTTCTCAAGAGTAATCTATAGGTCTACAGTGGTTCTCTTTGGGGGCATAATGCTTATAATAAGCATGTTACTTTGAGGGTTTTAAAATCTAAGGAGCCAACAAGAATGCTTTCAACTATGGAGGAAGGTTGTCTAACCCTTCATCTAAGATTTTAAGGCTTAAATTATTATTTTTTAAGTTTCAAATCTCAAATAAAGTCTTCATAGGTTCACAAGCTTGCCTACAAGCCTGTGGGCATGTTCAATAAGTTTGTAACTTGGTTGTAGGTTTTCTTAGGAAGATTTGAGCTAATATTCAGTCAAAAAAGGTTTTAATTGTAAAGTAAACATATGGAAAATAGGTTCTTAAGCTTCTTTAACAATATATATAGCTAAATAAAGATGAGCTTAGTTCTCTAATGGGATATAAGACTACCATAAAGGTATGAGGAGTTTTGAAGACATCAAAAGGGATAAAAGGTAGATTTTGTGATCTTCAAAGACTACCAACATTATGCTTCCAAATTTTTAGACTTATAACATTATTTGGTAGGGAAGATTTAGTAAATTTTAAATAGGTCAAGATCATTATGAGGTATTGAGAAAAATATTATGTAGTAAACATGAAAGTTGCATTGAAGGAGATTGAAGGTCTATGAGGTCCTGAGGAAAAGGACTTTTAACATAATTGTTATAGGGTTGTAGGGTAGAAGATGAGACAAAATGGGGGCCTCAAGCATGGAAATACATGTTTCTTAGCTTCTCCAAAATCTCTCATGGGTAAGTATGAGGATATACTAGTTTTTTAAAACCTCCAAGAGATGTTCACCTAAACTTCTAAGTTGATTTTAGATAGTCCATGCTCCTACAACCTATTTAACACTACTATTGATGAAGTAAGTGGTCATACAAAACATGAGAGAGGTATGGAGGCATTGGAAAACTGCCCCAAGAAATGTATAACTCCCTCCATGAAGTGTAATCCATAAAAAGTCAACCAAAGGATCTAAATGGGCATTTGAAATCCTTTTTTTGGTTAAACATTCAACAAGAATGGAAGTTAAGGAGGCAAGTCAAATTGAGCTAGATTATCTCTAGCATGCATGCATGGGAGGAGGAGATGGGTGATTTAAGGATTTTAAGATAGGATTTTCCCAAGAATATAATAACATTGAAGAAGCATATTCACCATGTAAAATCCTTCCAAAGGATAAAAATAATAGAGCAAGGTCTTCTCTTCCACTACTACACCAACCTTATTGAGATATCTTCATGGGGTAAGCTTAGTGTGTTGGAGAAAACTTAATACTTCCATTTTTCTTGTATCTTTTCTTATAAAGGATGATTAATGGAGTAGTGGAAGAATTTATGAGGTCTCCTTGTGCTCTCCTCTTCTCTCTCATCTTCGTTTCCTATATATAAGACTAAAAATGGTTTTTTTAGGAGCTTTTTATTTGGTATGCCAAAAATATTCTCATTTTAACTCTTGTAATACTAGCTTAGGCCTTAAATTATTAATAAAATATTGAAAATACCTCTCTCCTCTTGTTGTAGCACTGTGTATTCAGAATTCTAGTTGCATTTTATGGATTTCAGTCTCTTTTGATTAGTTTGACATCAATTTTATATGCATATTAGTCTCTCTTGGCTCACTTTGAAGGAAATTGTAGACATTACAGTCCTTATGTAAATTGGTTACTTCATAATACATATGTTATAGTATGTTTGTGAGATTGTGTAGCTAAAAATCATACTTTTAAAGGTTTTTATTTTATTGTTTGAAAAAGTGAGGACTTATTTAGACTTGGTGCATCACCTTCTTTATGATTTTCAATCATTTAGACTCATTTTCCATCACAAAAGCATAATATTAGCTATAAATAAGTCCATTTTAGCATTGTTTTAGGCTTATAGTTGATCTTATATCAGATGCATGTATTTTAGGAAATATTGACTAATTTTACCTCTAAGTAAAATTAAGTCAACCCCCTGTAAGTTCAAATTTTTCATAGAGTTTTTTAGGTTGTAAACTAGTATCATGGTCATTAATGAGGTCAAATACTATGTTTTCTCTCTATCACATCTATATAGTTTGTCTCAAGTCATTTTATGATAGCTTTTGGGTCATGCCACATGTCATAAAATGTAAGAGGAACTATTCTGAAACTAACATGATGTAAGTTCAATGTACAAAGAAGATCCTCTAAAAATAAGGGAAGTTTTAGTTAGTGTATGGACTATATACTTAATTTGGCACATGTAAGGAAGATTATTGAGATCCTCACAGTTCATTCTTCTATTCTGAAATCTTCAATATATCCAAAAAAGGTGAAAACAAATCTCTCTCTCATTGCTCTCTTGGGTAGGTCAAATAAGTCAAATAGTTTTCCTTCAATATGGACAGGGTAAGTAGAGTTGAAGGGAATACACTTGGTGGATGAAATTAGTATATGTTTATTCTCATTTCATGGTCATAGTTCCAATAATGGTGGTATGTGATTCATGAACAATCAATAATATTGTTAGCATCTCAAAAATATCTGCATAACCCCAATGGCTTTGGTTTCCTCATATATTTGCATTGATATGTGAGAATTGATTTATGTATGTAGGTTGGCATAACATTTTCTTCAATTCCATGTTGGTTTTAACTCATTTTTAATGTATGTATATGAATTAATAGGTAATAACATCCTCCTTGTGCTATAAATCACACCATTGATAATCTATCGAGACATTGTTTGAGAATTATAGAGTTTCATCTTCTATTAGTGGCTTCAATCCAAAGATAACACACTTTTTAAACCATTAAAAGCATAGTTGATTTTAATAATCAATGGAGGTTGTATTGAATATATATTCAAGGCACTCAAAGATAAGAAAGGGGAGATAAGCTAAATACATAGTAAGACCACAAGGTTGTGACTATGTAGTCAATGAAGGCAGAGTGATAAGATGTCTTGAGAGTATTTTAAGGATGATAATGTAGTAAAAGATACTATTTTAATATATCTCTAACATTGTGAGACACCATGAAGTGGTAGAAATAAAATATAGTCTAAGAATATACATAGTTAAATTTAATGATAGTGACCTATAGTCAAGATGAAGGTTTGCCTTAATAGAGAGGTTCATGAGTTTTAGACCCTTAGAACCATTAAAAATTTAATGAGAGAATTTATAGATTGGTATAAGAACCTAAAATACCTTATACATAGTCACACTCAACCTTTTAAATGGTCATATATATCCAGGGTTCAATAAAGTTGCTTAGTGGGGTGAATTATCTTAATCTCTCTGAAAAATAATCCTACCATACATAGTAGCATCTCATGGTGAGTGTATATGAGGTCTGATTAAGTTTGATGTATTTATTCTTGTAGTTTAGATGGAGAAGTCACTTCTTAACATAAATGGAATTGGTTAGGAAAAGAGAGAGTGATGATAAGTGAGGTCTCAACTCAATCAAGATTATACTAAAGACACTCAATAAATGCATTGCTTTTTAGTCTAAAAGAAACTTATAGCTTATAGTGGCACATAATGTATTAATAGTGAGAAATGGTTGCATGATCTCAAGGAATATAAAATTAAATTAAATTTTTAGATGGTCTTAGTGACCTGAGGATATAACAAATTGTGTAAATATAATGCTTACACCTAGATCAACACCTATAAAAATCCCATGATTCCCTAAATGAACACTTACATTTTTATTCATACTATAGACTAGTCTAAGCATATGAAAGGTGCAAATTTATTTGGTATACAATGGTGAAAGATAAATGGATATGTTTAATACATCCTTAGATTGATTATATCAATTTCATGTGACTTTCATTGGTGGAGGAAATAGAGAAAATTTTGAGCAAACTGAGTTTTTGAACCTCACACTCAATCATCTTCGATTTACCACAGTCACACCTCCAGAAGCTAATATGGAGAGTTTGAAGCATTTTGGAGATCTCGAGAGGTGATATAACTTTTGAAATTTTCACAAGTCATAATCATGACCTAACTTAGGCTCTCATGGTCTTATTTTGGCCTACAAAATAGGGGAAGTGCCCTCTATTTTGTTTCAGATAGAAGGCACTCCATAGTCAAGGTAAAATTGCAGGTAGGGTACATGAATGTTGAATGAATGAATGGGATATAATTTAATTCATTATGATATTATACTTAATGTTGGTTTGAATTTTTAAAATTATATAGGAACACCTACATCCACTAAAACTACTCAGAGGTGGTCATATATGTAGATACACAGTCTAGGTCTACTAGGCCTAAAACAAGGCTTAAACCCTCATTACCTCTAACTTGACTCATATGAACATATGAAATTTCAAATTCATTTTATAACCGTTATATTTGATTGTATGACTTATAATAATCACTAGTTTGTATGAAACAACACATAAGTGGTCATTTTGGCCTAATCATTTCCTAGGCCTATCCAAAATGCAATGTAGGAGCTCGAGAGCCAATTTCATTTACTTATATCTATAAATATGGTGTGCATGGTTCCTAAATTAGATATTTATAATTTATTTTGGTCTTGAGATTGATCTCAATGTAATTTCTTTGAAGGTTAAGCGTCTAGATTTTATAAATCATTGCTAAGAAGCTAAGAGACCTAAAACCCTTGATTAAACACAATGGATAAAAAATGAAATGATATACATATAAAAGTGTAAAATTTGTCAATAAAATTATGAAAAACATATTTATCACTCTCCCAAGATCCTTTCCATCTAGTCATATCATACTATCATTTGTATAGACAGGCCAAAATCTGGGTTTTCTATAGGTTTTGAGGTAAATTATAGGTATATAAGGGAATAGGTGAATTAAATATATTTATGGATGTTTTTAGGTATGTAATATAACTCATAATACTCATATCTCACCTTAGTTAATCATTTAAATGTCTATGCTATATTGTTCATCATAGGCAATCTTGAAAACCATAGTGAGAAAGCAAAGTGGTTGCCTAGTGTAAAGATGAGAAGTGTTATTTGAACTTAATTGAGGTCTATTTGATATAATAGAATAAAAATAATGTATAATTTATTTTCCTAAAAACTCTTCAACTAACCTCCATGATTAACTTTAAGTCGCCTTAGTGACAAGTGAGAAGATTGAAGCCTAAAGGGCCAATGAGTGACTGTAAATAGTGAACAACATATGTCCATGAGGAGTTCATTAGTTGAGGGGTATATGATAAATTTCACCCTCATTATTCCAACTTATTATGTTATTTAATATGTGTTTAATACTCCTAATGTGGTTTAAGACAGTCAAGTGGACTCATCATCAAGCAAACAGTTTCAAGAAGGATAGTGAAGAGTCTCTATTCCAACTTGAGGAAGATGTTATGTTTGTGATGAAAATTTTCCATAGAGGAATTCATAACATATTTTCCATCTAATTATCTTAAATTTTATCTATTTTTAACATATTTACACTTTTCATTATGACCATGGAGCTTTACTTCTTATCTCTCCTCTCTTATGCTCTATATATGCAAGCCATTTTGGCATTATAAAGTAGTACACACCTAGTATGGAGAAGCCCTACTAGTTTGACATATTGTTTTTATTTTTAATAAATTTATAAATTTTATTTAGTATCTAAAATTATTTTCTAATCATTTCAAGTAGTGTATTTGGATGACATGTGATGAAGATTGTTTTTGCTTGCTTTTATTCTGCTCTTGTATGCATTATATGAGTAACACCTCTTCTAGCATGTCTCATGAAGTGTATTATTTTTTACTGTGTATTTTAAGTTTGAGAGGGATTATAAGTGTATATTATCATACATTATTTTCACCCACCTCTGGATATGCATATCAATCTACCTCCATGTAGAAACACTTATGCTATAAGAACATTGAATTGAGGTTAGTTTTAGCAATCTTCTTTCTTAGTGTAGATGAAATTATGTTTTTGGACTTATATTTGGTGTATCACCTCATTATCATAGGTTAATTTTAGTTTCATTATTCCCTTTTCACCCCCAATAGTGATTATTATAGTTTAGTGTATGAGCCTAAAAGATAAATCAAGGGAGTTGGCCCATTAACCTAAAGGTTTACCTCTGCTATAGGCAACCCAAAGGCCTAGAGTTAATCCCATGTTATCCAAATTTTGGAGAGGCCTTAATACCCTCATATAAGGTTGAAATATTTTTTCATAATGAGAACAAAGATGTCCTTCTCTACAGGTTCATCCCAAGGATCCAAGGTCCCACACCTTGGGGATGATCTCATTGTTGTAGTTGAATCACTAATTTATCAAATGGGTACAATATTCAAGTGATAATAGTTTATTGTACACCCAATGGGATAAATTTATATATAATTGAAGATTTTAATTGAGTAGTTGGTGTTGTTATTATTAGGCTACAAGATTGAAGACATTTCAAAGGTACCTGGTGACTCCACAAATTTCTTATCTTAGATCAGCCCTACATTTTCATTCCAAAGGAAACTAGGGATTCTATAAAAGGTAATAGTTTTTATTTTGTTGAATTTTATTATCTCATATAAGAAGAATAACTAAATTTTCAAGGTCTCCTAAAATAAGAGGTAGAAGGTCTAGATATCCTTCCCCAAGTTCTTGATCTACACCTTCTTTTGTTAGATTTCTTAAACCAAGAGGGAGGTTAAACACTATTATTCATATGGTAGCCCAAAATAATTATTTATTTTTTGTCTTTGATAGAGGTATTCCTTTGGAGCTTCATCAACATGATAGTATCCTAGTTGTAGCTCTTAAAATCATACCTCATTTCACTAGTGAGAATGTTACCACTCATATAGAGCACATACAAGACATTACCAACATATGCTTGATCCATAATTACTAAAGGCAATCTGGTCATGAGACTTCTTGATACATCCTTGAAATGAAAGGATCTTAAATGGTATATGATACTAAAACTTGACATTATACAAAATTGTGATGATATAGGAGAGAGAGTTTCAACAAATTAAAGATGAGAATGATCATATTTCTCTTATGGATCAGTTCACTACCATCAAGAGATCTCATGAATATATGGTGGACTTCAACTTTAGGTTCCAAAAAAATTGGGATAGAATCCCACCCTTTATGAATCATACTCTAAATATTGTGTTATTATACTACTTGATGTCTTTGAATAGTGTCATTGTTGTCATGATTTAGTCCATGGGAGGTACTGTATTACCAACTTTATATGTCATTACCATAAAGGTTAAAAATAACTTAATTTAGGCTAAAAATATAGCCCCTAGACCCCCAATTCCCTTATTTCCTAAACCTCCACCCATTCAACCTAATTTGGCACCCATTATTTTAGAAACTAGTAAACCAATTTCATATATTGCCCCTCCTAATGAGATGCATGAAGTTAAGCCATTCTTATAAAGCTTTAGGAATGAATTATTAGCCTTAAAAATAAATCAACAAGCTCAATATATTATACCATACCAGTACTTCAATCAGCCTTATCATTCTAATATTTATCCTTATCAAGGTAATGTACAAGCTCAAGGACAAATTACAAATGTTAATCCTTTCAATAGTCAAAATCCTAATGCTTTTAGCACCTCAAAAGCCATTATACCTATACAAAATAACTTGGTTTGAGATTATCAGTGGTGATATCCATACAATCAGCATCACAACCAAACCATATGTCCAAATAGAGTGATCAATCAGAACTTGATGGTTTAAAATGTGTCAATCTCTCAAGGGAAATTAAGTAAACTAGCTTCACAAAGAAAAGAGGTGCATGAACAATGGCAAGAGCAAGGTGAGCCTACTCTTTCAAATTGTCAAGAGAGTGAATTTTGTGCCATGAATTAGAATGAGGTATCACACAAAGTAAATACTCTAGTAGCCTACAACACAAGGTTTAATAAAAGATAAATAGAGGTAAAGTCATCTTCCTCATTTGGTCAAGTTTATACTACCCAAGCTCCTCACAAAGTTACCAAGGAGAAAGTATTTGTTGAGACATCCCAAGCACAAGCAAATCAAAAAATTTAAAAGGAAACTTAGCCTAAAATTGGGTAAAATCAAAGAGAAAATGTGTTTTTCCAAAGTTTCAGTCAAAATGGAGGATAAATCCTTTTCAACATTTTTGAGTAAATGAGGATAACATATCTAAATTTCACCATGTGGGAAGCTCTCTCCATTCCTTACTAAAGAGACTTATTTAAAGAGGTTTTAATACACCTTGGTCATTTAAAAAAATCAATTTTATTATTTATTCCCACTAACTTATGCCAACTAAAAGAAGGATATGGTGGCAAGATCATCTAACCACCTCAATTCTACATCTCCTTGATTATTGGTAAGCACCTTTTACATAATTATATGATTAATTTAAGTGTAAGTAGTGTTAGAGAGTTGTTAATGATGTCATGGTTTTGTCATTAAGATATCTTTGTGAGTAGATGGAGTACTTTGATAGCCTAAGTTACAATGACAAAGTGTGCAATGTGTTTGTCCTAGTATGCTTAAAGAAGGATTGGTTGATCTTCAGATTTTGCATGGCTATAGATGTTCAAGGATGAGTATGTTTATTTGACCATGTGTAATAGGTTTATAAGATGTTCTCTATGATTGGATATCTTTTTTACATAATTTTAATTACTTTTATAGTCTATAGTTTACATGTGGACACTTTGGGTCCAAGTAGAAAATCTGAGTAGGCAGTTTGATGTCATCACTATTACCACATGGGAATGTTTCAGGGGGAGTTGGTACTATGGTTATGATAAAAAAAAATCCTAGTTGATATTAACCATATCTCAAGTCATTCATCAAAGTGAAATCAAATATATGAGGGTGCAAAATTGGGTTCTCAGTCACAATTCATTATTTTCCCAGACTTAGCCAAATTTGAAATATGGCAAGAAGAATCAAGTAAGCATTTTGATGATAGCATATCTTGCACTTTTGGATGTTTTAGGAGAAGGTGATCATATGGTTTGGTTCAATTTTTATCCTAATATATTTTTACTAAGTTTTATATCATGCACTAAAGCATGACAAATATTATGCAAGAGCGAAGTTGGGCTTCTAGGCATTTTGATTGTGTTTTCTATGTTCAAATAGAGCTAAGTAATAAATTTGTTGATGTCATATATCGCACATGTGAAAGTGTCAATATAAATAGTCATATGGGTTTGTTTAGTTTTATCCTATTTGATTTTCACTAAAATTTAGATCATGTGATAAATTACATCAAATGATATTCTTATTCAAAGTTGGCCTCCCAAGTAGGTTTTTTACATAGTTGGCTTTGTGATGGAAGATTTTGAGAAGGAATTTTAATGGCATTATATCTCACATGTGTGAAGGTTTAGAGATCAATTTGGAACATGGATGCATTATCCTATGTGAGGAGATCATATGGTCCAAATTTAAGATCATATGAGTAAGCACAAAATAAGTTATTAAGGTTCAAAAATGGCTACTCAAGAAGATAAACAAGGTTCCCATAGTTATTTTTGCTAAAATTAAAATTTGAACAAGATCAATAGAGTGCATTTACTCTAATAAGTAACAAAGTATCAAGATGAGGATAGGTGAATTATGTTTAATGACTAATTAAAGGTACAGGATAAGGATCTAATGATGAATAGGTGTTCACACAAATTGATCAAATGGTGAGCATTTATTGCTAAAGACCTAATTGATTCATAGAGATCGATGGAGCACATTGAGTCAACATTTCAAGATTTCACAAAATAAGGTCAACTATTAGATGTTTAATTTTTGAGAGTTGGTACCTATACATTAAAGTTTAGACAAAATCAACGGTGTAATATTGATCCAAAGCTGAGAGGACATGAGATACAAGCATTGTGTTCAAAGGTTAATTGTGACCGTTGTCATTAAAATATTTGAATTTAACATAGGGAAAAACCAAAGCTCTATATTTTGTCAATATATTTCAATATAATTAAAATTTATTGGTTTTATAAAATTAAATATGAAGAGGACTCCATGGTGCATATAATTAACCTAATTTGAAGATCTGAAAGTGTGTATAGACATAGTTATTAATGTTCAAAGTTTATTGTGTGTTTCTGCTTGTTATACAAGTGACACAAAAAGGATGTTTGAGATTATGTAGATGATTTTTTGATGTATCATGATTAATTTGATATTTGGAAGTGTTTTAAACTCTATGAGGATGTTCTATGTTTATTTTGGAGGTGTGATCAATCTATCTTGAGTATGACCAATGCTTAAGAAGTTGATTATATGTTCAGTAATGGTGTTCTTGTGTATAAGGTCTTATTTTAAGTTTTTTTAGCATATACAGAGGTGAGTTAAGATTACTATGATCATTTCAAGATGTTAAAGGGCACATAAGGATTGGACCCATGTATTTGAAAGTGGTCATATATTATTATTTTACTTGATGGAGTGCTAAAGAAATGAATGGGTTCACATGAGACCTATAAGGATTACAATGGCCTAATTAAAAAGGTGTAGTTTATTAAGGGTGACCCATAGATGATATGGCTGACCTATGAAGATTGTATCAAGCCGTGTCTTCATTTGAAATATTCCTAAAGGGTTAAGGCATGCCTAATGGATGACCAAGGTAGTTATTATCAAGTGTGCTCTATAAATAGTGAAATCAAAGTTAGTGATTTTTAGACTTTGTGTAAGAGAAAAAAGAGAGATTTGAGAGAGGCTTGTGTGTGTGATTTGTGGAATGAAGGAAGTTCAAAGTTCCTTAAGGATGAGTTGACTAGATAAATATATTGAAGACTATTTGAATGACCTATTGGTCATAATTTTCTTGGTAGAATAGTGTGCTTGTTATTTGAGTGTGAGTGAAGGTGAGAGTGATTATCAAAGGTCCATCATCAGGTGTTGAAGAAATTAGTAAAAATGTGGATGTTTTCATAGGTGTTGTTGTGGTATCTTAGCATATAAGGTGGTTACAACCTCCTTTCAAGGTGAAACTTGCTAAAATTTTGGTTGTCGTTGTATTTCAACTAGACAGGTGTGGCAACACCTTATGGAATTATAGTCTCACTAAATAGGGATTGTAGTTCCTTGATTAGTTATAGCTAGTCTTAATTAGATATTGTTATTATAGGATAGTATTCCAATTATAGGTTCTAGTGGGTTTTATTCCCCAAGAGGGTTTTCCATATATGTCTTGTGTTATGTGATTGATCTTGCATTATCTCTCTTGCTTATTTCTATGAATGATGTGTATGCTTTATGAATACTTTTAGTAACTAATTAAGTGTTTGTAAATATCAGAATTGAAGTTGGATCATTTAGGTTCATTGATTCACCTCACCTCTTAGTGATTGTACCTCTAAAAATTGGGATTAAATATGATCCTTTGGTAAAGTCTTAATAGCTTGAAGGTGATCCAAGGTATAATATGGGTAGACATCAAGGAGGTTTCAATAATAAGTAAGAACCAATGTTCAATGGATCAAATTATGATTTTTAGAGTGTAATGATGAGGACATATATTATTTCCCTAGGGTTTGATGTATGGAAATCTATTCTAGATGGGTATGTTTCTTCTATTACTCTTCCATCTAGTGTTGTAGACAATAAGTTATTTGAAAAAAATTCCAAGGTGATAAATGATATCACTTGTGGTCTTTCAGAGACTGAATACACCAAGGTAATTTATTTTACATCTTCTAAATAGATATGGGAAAAAATTAAGATAATTTTTGAAGGAGATTCAAAGGTCAAGCTTGCTAAGTTGTAGACTCACATAAGGAAATTTGAAAGTCTCAAGATGAAGGAAGAAGATTCTATGACATATTTTCTATACAGAGTTAATGAGACTGTGAACATCATCAAAGGTCTTAGAGAGAATATTGAAGAGGCAACTATAGTCCAAAAGGTATTAATGTCTATATCTCTCAATTTTGATCCAAAATTATCTTTTATAGAAGAGAGTCATGATCTTACTCAATTGAATACGGATCAATTGCATGACACCCTTACTACATATGAGATGAGAATAAATAATGATATACCAACAAAGAAGGAAGATGAATTTAAGATAGAGATGAAGCCTAAGAATAAGTTCCAAGGTAATAAATCCAAATAGGATGACATATCTGATATTTATGATGATGAACTAACTACTTTGATTACTAGGAAATCGAACATAGGCTCAAGGAAGTATAAGGGTAAACTACCCTTCAAATGTTTCAATTATGGAGAGATAGGACATTTTTCTCATAAGTGCCATCATAAGCATGAAAATATTGATGATGAAGATCATGGTGAAGCACAAGAAGACATACAAGAAGAAAGGATTCATAAAGTATAACAATAAGAAGTCCTTCAAGAATAAGATGAATCTTTATGCCAAAGAAGATTGCAACTCATCAAATGAGAGTGAGGAAAATGATTTAGAATATGATCATGAAGATGATGGTCCTTCTAAAGATGAATCCTTGTTTATGGCTGAGGAAATAAGTTGATCACATCAAAAGGAGTCTACTTGGAGTGATTTAGATGATGATGAAGATGAGGTGGACTATGAGACTCTATTGATGAATGCTCTTGAAGAACTAAAGATTGAGAAGAAGATCAATAAGAAGATGAAATATAAACTCAAGGACTATGAGGAGTAATTCAATGTGTATGAGGAAAGATTGGATGAAGACACCAAGGAGAATGAAGACATGATCAAGCATCTCAGTTGTCAATTGGAAATTCTGTTTACAAGCCTAAAAGCTAAAAAAATGAATGTTTAAAGTATGTTTCTAAAAATGAGTTTTTGAAATCTAAACTATAAAAGACAACTAGTAAGATAAAGACATTTGTGGTAATTGAAAAGAGATCATGTGATCTTTAAAAAAATTGAGTGGTCAAAAGAATGGTAGTGATATAACTAGTCTTGGATATGAAGAATAAAAAAATAATGTTACTCAAGACAAAATGAAGACTAATATGAACCAGGACAATCATACTTAAAGATAAATCATCAGAAAAGAACTAAAGGTGTTGATAGAGTAAAGACAAATCATCAAATAAGGAATAAAGGTGTTGTTAGATTGAAGACAAAATAGAATATACAACCAAATACTATGAGGTATGCAAATATTAATGGTTATTGGTTAATGTTACACATGTGAATAGTTTGGACATAAAGCTAGAGATTGCATAAGACCTTTTAGAAATGAGTTTGCATGGAACTTGATGGGGGTCATCATTCAAAAGGTAGTGATTAAATTATCTTAATGAGGGATAATTTGATAAGTAGTGTCCAAATATGGTAAGGTAAGGTAAGTCTGCTTTAAAAGAAAGAGTTTGTTTTAGTTGTTATGGCTTAGGACAAATTGTAATATATTGTCCATATCAGGTAGGGCAAGTTGAGTTCACTTCAATAAGAATGATCTGCTAAAATTATGAATAGAGGGGTCAAATTTATAGGTTTTATAAGCAAAAGTATATAAGTCAGATTAGGTTTAATTAGGCTCCTAGAGTGCAAGAAAGAAGGCAAGTTAACACATAGAAGCCAAAGGTGATAAGTGTGAGTCATGATGAGACTACAGTCTAAGTAATATATTTGTTATGGTGGAGAATGATTCAAAAATTAAATAACTCCAAGGTCTCTCATTGTTTGGTCATGTTGAGAATGAAGAGATCAAGCTCAAATAGAATATCAAGGTGTTGTTGAAGCTAGTCTTGAGGTATGTATGGATCCAAGTGAACATTTGTTACTGTTGAGCATGTATCTTGCAAAGAAAATCAATTATTTGTTCTTAGTAAAAAGGTTCTAAACTATAATGTGGATCTTTTAGATAAAAAGGTATGTAATGAATTTGTGTTGTCTCCATGTATTGTCAATCCAATCATAGAAGAAAAGGAGAATATTCTAGTGTATGAGGAAGTTGTTTCTCCTCAGAAAAATAAGAAGAAGAAAAAGAAAAAGAAGAAGAAGAAGAGATATAAGTATCAATTGAGTAAGGAAGAGGAGTAATATGAGGAGTTATTTTTTTTTTATATTATTGAGGTATATAAGGTGTATCTATCTATGCTTCTTAAGAGACTCCTTTCAAGTGGAGAAGCAAGTGTTGTGGTTTTTTTCAGTTGGAACAGTATGCATGGTCAGAATTAAAGGTTTCTTGGTGTCAAAAGAGGATTTGTGATTTTTCAAGATGATATTTTTTCATATAAAGGTATGTTGACCTTATTATAGCATGTTCTAGGTGGTTTTGTGGTCTAAAGGTATGTTGAAGTCAATTTAGAGTTTTTTTTAAGCTCTCAAGTTTCCTAGTTTGTGCTTAAGAGCTTGCAGTTCCTAAAATGGGATATAGGAAGTCAAGGTTCCCAATGGTGTGAAAGCTAAAATCTTGGTCCATAAGTGTGTAATGGTTATCTCCAGGTGTACAAGAAGTTATAAAGGTGGGTGTTGACTAGAAGGTGTTATGTCGACTTTCTTTGTTTTAAGATTCTGCTAGAAAAGAGGTATGCTTTATAAGTTGAGTTTTGAGGCTTCTTAATATGTTGAATGGGACAAATGGGTTGTCAAATCAAGGTTCACATAGATTTCAAGGTTTTTGGTTCTAAATTTATTCATGTTTTTATCAAGTTAGAGGCTTAATTGGGTAGTTCGTTTGTGAAGGAAGTATATTGCAAAAGATGAGCTAGTTTTTTAAAATTGGTTTCCTTAAGGGGGAATATGAGAGTGCTCTAGATATGAAGTTTTAGGTCTTGAATATGTATCTAATTAAATCTATGGAATCTACAAGTTTTAGGTAGGGATACAAGGATGCTAAACAGGCCTAGTCTTGAAGATGTGTTTTTTGCTTAGTTTCTCCAAAAGGAGCAAGGTATGTTTTTTTCATGGAGAGTTATCAAGTTGATTGAGATCATTTTTTTTTTTTGGTGAGTGGCATGAAGTTTTATTGATGGTCCTTATCGTAGCTTAAGAGAAAATTCTAGTAAATATGTGAGGTGGTTCTTCATCATGTATGGAGATCTAAAGATGCTCAGAAGGTGAAATTGATTAAAAAAATCTTAAGGGAAGTCATTTTTAGATATATCTTGGTTATTTTCATTATATTTTAGTTATTTTGTGTATTCTTTCTTCATTGGTTGTAGTGCTTGATTGAAGAGAGTGTTGGGATGGAGTAAGAGGATGTTGTCAAGGCAAGCTAAAGTAGGATCAAAGGTAAGGAGGAGTTTGTATCATATTTATAAGATGGTCCTTTCCTATTTTATAGTATTTTTAGGTCTTAAATATTAGTTTATGTCCACTTTGTCATTGTGTCAAAGGGGGAGAAAGTTCATGTTGTGAGAGTACTTGAAGAATGAGAAGGTGAGTTGCATATTGTTATATATGATCATTTTTGACATCAATGACAAAGGGTGAGATTTTTGGAGATTTTTTAGTGATGTATGGTCTTGTCATGAATATGTCCTGGAGAGTAGATGTAGTTCTTTGATAGCCCAAGTGACAATGACAAAGTGTATAATGTGTTTGTCCTAGTATGCTTGAAGAAGGCTTGGTTGATCTTCAAACTTTTTATGGTTAAAGATGTTCAAGGATGATTATGGTGATTTGAGCATGTGAAATATGTCCCTGATATGTTTTATATTATTTGAGATATTATGTGCATAAGTGGAATTCTTTTGATAGTCCATAGTTTTCATCTAGACACTTTGGGTCCAGTGGTAGAAAATCTGAGTAGGCAGTTTGATGATGTCACCATTTCCATATGGGAATGTTTCAAGGGGATTTGGTCATATGGTTGTGATCACATTTGTGCCTAGTTTATATACTATAGATCTCAAGTTATGCATCAAAGTGTGGTCAAAGATATGAGGGTACAAAGTTGGTTTCTTAATCATAATTCATTGTTTTCCCATACTTTACCAAATTTGCAATATGGAAAGAAGATTGAGTAAGAATTTTGATGATATAATATCTTGAACATGTGGACATTTTAGGATAAGGTGATCATATGGGTTTGTTTAGTTTTGAGCCTAGTCTATTTGTGCTAAATTTTAGATCATGCACTGAAGCATGATAAAAGTTATGCAGGAGTAAATTTGGGCTCCCAAACATTCTGATAGTGTTTTCTATGTTCAAATAGAGTTGAGTAAGTAGTTTTCTGATGTTATATATTTCATGTGTGAATGTGTCTAGAGAAATTGATAATGTGTGTTTATTCAATTTTGATCATAGTTGATTTATGCTAAAATTTAGATCATACAATGAAGCACGTCAAAAGATATGCTTGTTCAAAGTTAGCCTCCTAGGAAGGTTTTTGACATAGTGGCTCTATGATACAATATTTTGAGAAGGCATTTTAATGGTGTTATATCTCACATGCATGAAGGATTCAAGATTAGGTTAGAACATGGTTGGATTTTCCTATGTGAGGAGATCATATGGTCTAAATTTGAGATCATGTGAGTAGCAGAGAAGAATTTATTAAGGTTTAAAAATGGATACTCAAATAGATAAACAAGTTTCCCATAGTCATTTTTTCTATAATTAAATTTCGATCAAGATCAACATAGCACATTTGCTATAAAAAGTTAGAAAGTAGTGAGATGAGGATAGGTGCATGATGTTTAGTGACTAATCAAATGTATAGGATAAGTGATGTAGGGGCATCCCTTAAGGACCCAAAAATGGTTTAATTTTTGTGTTATATTGGTCTTATATGTGTTTTAGGTCATTAGGATTCCATATGTTTAGTTTAGATGGTTGTAAGGTTCATAAAATTTGAATATTGGCATTTCCTAGCAAAACCTCCTTTTGAGGAATTTAATTTTTTGTTAAGCCTTTAAGAGGACTTTTATCAAATTGAGAAGGATTAAAGGTATGATAAAAATTTATAAAGGGGTCTAGGGACTATATAAGGATCATAAAATTTTATAAATCTATAGTTATGGTTATAGATGACATATGGTACAAAAGTCCAAAGAATGAAATGTAATAAAATAGACCCTACATGGGAAAGTTGACAAGATTTAGCTATGCAATTGTTATAGGAGAATAGGAGTTAGTTTATGAAGTTATAATGACAATCCATTTGAATTAGATAATTGGAGAATGTATTTGATAATATTGTTATAAAGATATGATGATGTTTATGTGAAACTCTATTGTGTGAATGAATATATAAACCCTATTGAGGTCTTGGTTTCTGCTAACTATATGTGTTAGTGTTGATACAAGAATGGTGTTGGTATTTATTTTCAAGAGTTAATTAAAAATGAGTGGATTTTTGATATAAAATAATCTTTGAAGAGAAAAAAATAGAGAGTAAACCGGTTACAGGTTATCAAAGAGACAAACTCTTGTTTATGAGTAAGTTGTTTGTTTTTAGTCTACCTTTATCTTAATTATTCTATGCATGAGAATGGAAATGTTTTTAAAATGGTATTTAATGATTTTATAGGTAATTTGAAAGCAAATTTTTAAATGAATAGTGTTCAAAAGAATCTAGTATTTAGACACAACTATAAAATAGACCCTTGTTGTGATGTTGTTCTTTGTGTACAAGACTGTGATGTGTTGTTATGAGGTAATAGATTTTGTATTTGTATTTTTAAGGGTGATTAAAAATTTTTGTTAATTTATTGAGGAATTATTTCAATAATTAATCCTAATAATCTCCAAGATTCATATTAGACAAATAAAGAAACTCTGTGTTTATATCATGAACCCTGTTTTGCGTATATAGACCATGAGGTTATTTTATATAGGAAATTATCTTTCTAATGACTGATTAAAGTTGTGGTAGATTGGAGTAAGTATTTGAATGTTATTTAAGGTGTCTATTTTATTTGATTAACAAATTATCTTGATTTGTGTATTTCCATAAAGACACATGCATGTTAGAGTGTCTAAATGAGACATAGGTGTATTTTGAAGTAGAAACTTTAGACATTGTATTGAAAGGTGATATATAAGGATTGGATAATGAGTAAAAGGTAAATATAGGTAAAATAAATCAACTTTTGGACTTTGAAACACCAAATAACATTCACAATGATTTTTATTGTCTCTAGACTAAGTCTGAGTCAATGAAAACCCTAAACTAGGGTTTGGAGGTTTTAGCTAGTTTAAACCATAAAAATACCTTAGAAATTGATATATAATTTGGGTATATTTTCTAATTGATTAAAGTGTTTTTAGGACATGTCATTGACTATTTGTACTATTATAGAGGACTGAGTGTGATAAACATGCTAAAATACCTAAGAGACCTAATATAAGACAATAATCAGTAGGATTTGCAAAGAAAAGTGGTTTAAATGTAGATTTAGGTTTTTCAACCTTGTGAATAGAAGGTAAATGGGAAAGGGTATATGTAAATAGTGATAGATTATAAATTAGGGAAGGTACTATCTGTATAAATCAAAGAAAGTTTATAAATAAGGCTAGAAGGATTGTGGTAAAAAGGTAGGGTTGTGAAAAGAGTTGCATTGAAACTTGAAAAGTGTTTGTGAGTTAGTAAGTGAGATAGATAGGGTTAATGAAACCATATGATCATGTTTAAGACAAATGAAACCATAGATTAAAAATTAAAAATTAGAATCTTGCATAGAGAAGTGAACTAGTAAGCATTACTTAAGGAAGTGGTTAATGAAACAACATTAATTGAGATAATTGGTATATGCTCTACATCATTATGGTATCATAACTAGAGAAATATTCTTTTGGATGGTGAATGAGATTGAAAACATGTGTTTTGAAGTTCAGTGATCCATGGAATGTGATAGCAGAGAAGAGGATGATTTGGTCAAGATAATGACCCAACTAATTGCTCCATTGGTAATGAAAATGGAGGCTATTAAGATAATCTCAGAGGGAGAGAACAAAGAGAAGAAAGAGATGATAGTCATCAAGGTCAGTTATTACCTTTGCAAGTAAGGATGAATGAAAGATAGAATAGAGAGGTGGTTCAAGAGAGACCACAAGAACATGGAGTAGTAGTTTAAGAAGGCATGGAACAACACCATGCAAGAGAGAATAGACCATTGGTAGATGGTAGATTGAAAAGGGAATAAGGTCGAATGAGAAGAGGACCAAGATAGAGATTTTAAGGGCAATGTTAGAATTACCAAAGAGAAAGACACAGGGCAATAGAGTGTCCAAGGAATATGAGAAGTAGTATGCAATATTAGAGAGTAAGAGAGGTAAATGAGAGAATACATGACATGAATGAGTCATTTCTTATGAGGAGAGTCTTAATAAAGAATGATAAAATTAAGGAACCATCCCAAAGGAGAATCTTATTGAGGAGCAGATGCAAGACAAGAGGTAAAGTTTGTAATTTGGTTATTGATGGAGGTAGTACTAATAATATATTTTCTTTGAAGATGGTACAAAATTTTAACTTGAAAAGGATGACCCATATAGAGCCATAAAATATTTTATGGGTTCAAAAAGGACACCAAATATTTTTAAGTGAATAGAGTTGGGTTGAGTTTCAAATAGGAATGTATAAAGATGAAGTATTATGTGATATTTTGCATATACATGTGTGTCACTTGTTGTTAGGGAGACCATGGCATTTTGATAAGCATTCCATACATGATATTCAAGATAACACATATACCATTAAGAAGCATGAAAATACATATATACTTGTTCCATTTATGAAGAGAAGATCTTTTTTCATGTGTACTGTACCCTACCAATTTTTTTGATGTCTTATCTAAATTTTTTGGATTGTCACTTATAGAATTTTCATCTATTGAAACATGAACATCTTCAGTAGACAAAAATTAATTACCCATACCTGAAGACTCAAATATAAATTTGAGCTTCAGGGGTTGATGTTTGAGTGACAATGTACTTTGATTCCTTCTTAGGAAGCAACCATTTCATGACACCCTTGATAGGAATCCTCACCTCAAATAGGTTCATGCTTAATTCTCCACCAAAATAAGATAGGAGAGATGAGATGATAATGATGATGCAATATTGGAGTCAAACAATGAAGAGTTTGGGTTTGGTCAAGACACCCAAAGAAGACAATGTAAGATGTATTGAGTTGATTCATATGCATCATTATGAGTCCATAGATATGGACATGAGAGAGGATAAATAATGAGTAAAAGGTAAATATAAGTAAAATAAATCAACTTTTGGACTTTGAAACACCAAATAACATTTACAATGATTTTTATTGTCTCTCGACTAAGTCTGAGTCAATGAAAACCCTAAACTAGGGTTTGGAGGTTTTAGCTAGTTTAAACCATAAAAATACCTTAGAAATTGATATATAATTTGGGTATATTTTCTAATTGATTAAAGTGTTTTTAGGACATGTCATTAACTATTTGTACTATTATAGAGGACTGAGTGTGATAAACAGTGCTAAAATACCTAAGAGACCTAATATAAGACAATAATCAGTAGGATTTGCAAAGAAAAGTGGTTTAAATGTAGATTTAGGTTTTTCAACCTTGTGAATAGAAGGTAAATGGGAAAGGGTATATGTAAATAGTGATAGATTATAAATTGGGGAAGGTACTATCTGTATAAATCAAAGAAAGTTTATAAATAAGGCTAGAAGGATTGTGGTAAAAAGGTAGGGTTGTGAAAAGAGTTGCATTGAAACTTGAAAAGTGTTTGTGAGTTAGTGAGATAGATAGGGTTAATGAAACCATATGATCATGTTTAAGACAAATGAAACCATAGATTAAAAATTAAAAATTAGAATCTTGCATAGAGAAGTGAACTAGTAAGCATTACTTAAGGAAGTGGTTAATGAAACAATGTTAATTGAGATAATTGGTATATGCTCTACATCATTATGGTATCATAACTAGAGAAAGATTCTTTTGGATGGTGAATGAGATTGAAAACATGTGTTTTGAAGTTCAGTGCTCCATGGAACGTGATAGCAGAGAAGAGGATGATTTGGTCAAGATAATGACCCAACTAATTGCTCCATTGGTAATGAAAATGGAGGCTATTAAGATAATCTCAGAGGGAGAGAACAAAGAGAAGAAAGAGATGATAGTCATCAAGGTCAGTTATTACCTTTGCAAGTAAGGATGAATGAAAGATAGAATAGAGAGGTGGTTCAAGAGAGACCATAAGAACATGGAGTAGTAGTTTAAGAAGGCATGGAACAACACCATGCAAGAGAGAATAGACCATTGGTAGATGGTCGATTGAAAAGGGAATAAGGTCCAATGAGAAGAGGACCAAGATAGAGATTTTAAGGGCAATGTTAGAATTACCAAAGAGAAAGACACAGGGCAATAGAGTGTCCAAGGAATATGAGAAGTAGTATGCAATATTAGAGAGTAAGAGAGGTAAATGAGAGAAGACATGACATGAATGAGTCATTTCTCATGAGGAGAGTCTTAGTAAAGAATGATAAAATTAAGGAACCGTCCCAAAGGAGAATCTTATTGAGGAGCAGATGCAAGACAAGAGGTAAAGTTTGTAATTTGGTTATTGATGGAGGTAGTACTAATAATATATTTTCTTTGAAGATGGTACAAAATGTTAACTTGAAAAGGATGACCCATATAGAACCATAAAATATTTTATGGGTTCAAAAAGGACACCAAATATTTTTAAGTGAATAGAGTTGGGTTGAGTTTCAAATAGGAATGTATAAAGATGAAGTATTATGTGATATTTTGCATATACATGTGTGTCACTTGTTGTTAGGGAGACCATGGCATTTTGATAAGCATTCCATACATGATATTCAATATAACACATATACCATTAAGAAGCATGAAAATACATATATACTTGTTCCATTTATGAAGAGAAGATCTTTTTTCATGTGTACTGTACCCTACCAATTTTTTTGATGTCTTATCTAAATTTTTTGGATTGTCACTTATAGAATTTTCATCTATTGAAACATGAACATCTTCAGTAGACAAAAATTAATTACCCATACCTGAAGACTCAAATAGAAATTTGAGCTTCAGGGGTTGATGTTTGAGTGACAATGTACTTTGATTCCTTCTTAGGAAGCAACCATTTCATGACGCCCTTGATAGGAATCCTCGCCTCAAATAGGTTCATGCTTAATTCTCCACCAAAATAAGATAGGAGAGATGAGATGATAATGATGATGCAATATTGGAGTCAAACAATGAAGAGTTTGGGTTTGGTCAAAAAACCCAAAGAAGACAATGTAAGATGTATTGAGTTGATTCATATGCATCATTATGAGTCCATAGATATGGACATGAGAGAGGATAAATAAGAGTATAATGTCACAAAAAATATTTTTAAAAATAAATAAGAGGATAGATCACCAATGGGATTCCTTAATAGATAATAAATTCAAGGCAAGCATGGCAACCAAGTCCATCAAAGAGGAGATAGAAAAATAGAGTTTGATATTGTAGCTAAGTTGGAAAGGAAGTGGCTTGGGATTAACACCAAGCAAGAGAAGAGGAAGCTAGAGATTGAGATGTATACAGATAAATCTCAATAAATAGACATGAAGGCTCCAAGTTTTGTGTCTAATGAGTTTTTTTCTGACTAAATGTAGGTAGAGAATAGGCAACTAAAGAAGGAAGAGTAGATACATTCAAATGCTTGAAAGAGAATGTTGAACAAGAGAAGGATGTCCAAGAGTTAAATAATATGCAATAGTCCCATAAAAGTAATCAAGGATATGGGATAGTGAAGATGAGCATGCAACCCATATATATGAAAAAGATAGAGAACGGCTATAATAGAGGAGTACAACAACAAACCAAGAGTTTACATGAGTATGAGGTAAGAAAAGGACAAGCACAAGTTATGCATGAACTAGAATGGGTAGCATGAGGAGAATTGGTGAAGGAAAAAGATTTCATACTTTCAAAAGTAGTTGAATATGGAGTTAAGGAGAAGGATAAGTAGTTTGAAGAGGAGAAAGAGTAGAAAATACTTGCCAACCAAGAAGAAGGGGGCAGCAACTATGTTTTATTTAATAACTATGTTTCATGTGCAGGTATGAAGATGAAGTAGAGAAGGCATAAATATGGGACCCAAGAGAATGTACACATTTATGAGAGGTAAGTGGAAGCTTCTACCTTCCATGAGGAGGTTCAATGTATTCAGGAAACAACATATACCAAGTGAAACATCAAAAACTTGTGGCAAAGCTTTCTCAGATTGATAGTATGATGTAGGGGTATCCCTTGAGGACCCAAAAATGGTTTAATTTTTTTTATTATATTGGTCTTATATGTGTTAAAGGTAATTATGATTCCATATGTGTAGTTTAGATGGTTGTAAGATGCATAAAATTTGAATATTGGCATTTCCCGCTAAAACCTCCTTTTGAGGAATTTGAATTTTTGTTAAGCCTTTAAGAGGACTTTTATAAAATTGTGAAGGATTCAAGGTATGATAAACATGTATAAGGAGGTTTAGGGACTATATAAGGATCATAAAATTTTATAAGTCTATAGTTATGGTTCAAGATGGCATATGGTACAAAAATCAAGAAAATGAAATGTAATAAAATATACCCTATGTGGGAAAGTTGATAAGATTCAGTTATGCAACTATTATAGGCGTATAGGAGTAATTTTTTGAATTTATAATGATAATAAATTTTAATTATATAAGTGGATAATATATTTTATAATATTTTTATGAAGATATGATGATGTTTTTGTGAAAATTTGTTGTGTGAATTAACATATAGTCCCTCTTGAGGTCTTGGTTTTTGTTAACTATATGTGTTAGTTTTGATGAAAGAATGGTGTTGCTATTTTTTTTCAAGAGTGGATGAAAAATGAGTGGATTTTTTTATTGAAAATAATCATAAAAGAGAAAAAAATAGAGAGTAACCCTGTTACAGGTTATCAAAGATACAGACTCTTGTTTCTGAGTAAGTTGTTTGTTTTTAGACTATCCTTGTCTTAATTTTTCTATGTATAAGAATTAAAATGTTTTTAAAATGGTATTGAAGATTTTGAGTTAATTTTAAATCATATTTTAAATTAATAGTGTTCAAAATAATCTAGTATTCAGACATAACTATAAAAAAGACCCTTGTTGTGATGTTATTCTTTATGTACAAGATTATGATGTGTTGTTATGAGGTAATAGATCTTTTATTTTTATTTCCAAGGGTGATTTAATATTTTTTTTATTTTACTAAGTAATTATTTAAATATTTAATCCTAAAAATATCCAAGATTCATATTAGACACATAAAAAAACTTTGTGTTTATATCCTGAACCCTATTTTGTGCATAAAAACCATGAGGTTATTTTATATAGGGAATGATATTTTGAAAAAATGATTCAATTTGTGGTAAATTGGATTAATTATTTAAATTTTATTTAAGTTGTATGGGTTATTTTATTTTCTAGTTATTTTGAGTTGTGTATTTCCATAAAGACACGGGCATATTAGAGTGTCTAAATGTGGCACAGTTAGGTGTATTTTGAAGTAGAAACTTTAGACAGTGCATTGAAATGTGATATGTAAGGATTGGATAATGATTAAAATTTAAATAAAAGTTATAAAAATCAAATTTGGGACTTTTAAACACCAAATAACATTCACAGTGATTTTTATTGTCTCTCAGCTGAGTTTGAGTCAAGGAAAACTCTAAACTAGGGTTTGGAGGTTAGCTATTTTGAACCATCAAAATCCCTTGGAAATTAATATACACTTTAGGGATAATATTTTATAAGTGATTAAATATTTTTTAGGACATGTCATCAAATGTATGTACTATTATATAGGATTGAGTGTGATAGACAGTGTTAAAAGACCTAAGAGACCTAATACAATACAATAGTGAGCAAGATTTGAAAATAAAAGTGGTTTAAATGTAGAGTTAGGTTTTTAAACCTTGTGAATAAAAGGTAAATGTAAAATGGTATATATAAATAGTGACATATTGAAAATTGGAGAAGGTACAGTCTATATAAATCAAATAAAGTCTTTAGATAGGGCTAAAAGCATTGTGGTAAAAAAGCAAGGTTGTGAAAAGAGTTTCATTGAAACTTGAAAAGTGTTTGTGAGTTAGTGAGTGGATAGAGAGGGTTAATGAAACCATATGACCATGTTGAATACCAATGAAACCATATATTGACAATTGAAACTAAGAATCTTTCATAGAGAAGTGAACTAGTAAGCATTGCTTAAGCAAGTGGTTAATGAAACAAGGTTAAGTGAGACAATTGGTGTATACTCTGCATAATTATGGTATTAGAGATATATAAATATTATTTTTGATTGTGAATGATATTTACAATGTGTTTTTTTAATTGTATCATAAAATAGGTAATCAAGGATAGTGCTTTATGGAGAGAGCTAACACAGAAGAGGATGATTTGGTCAGGATAATGACCCAACTAATTGCTTTATTGGTAAGGAGAATAAAGGCTATTGAAGATACTCTTTTATATAAATAGATGATATGCATAAAGGTTAGTTAGTACCTTTGTAAGAAAGGATGAATGAGAGAGAGAATAGAGAGGTACTTTAAGAAATACCACAAGAACATGCAGTAGTAGTTCAAGAAGGCATGGGATAGCACCATGAAAGAGAGAATAGACCAATGGGAGACAGTAGATTGAGAAGGGAATAATTTCCAATGATAAGAGGACCAATATATATATTTTATGGGTAATTTTTGAATTTCCAAAGAGGACACAAGGTATTAGAGTATCCAAAGAATGTGAGAAGTAGTACACAACATTAAAGAATAAGAGAGGTAAATGAGGAGAGAAGGCATGACAAGAATGAGTCATTTCTCATGAGGAGAGTCTTATTACATTAGAATAAAGTTAAGGAACCATACCAAAGGATAAGCCTATTAAGTAAAAAATTCAATACAAGGGGTAAAGTTTGTAATTTGGTTATTGATGGAGGTAGTTCTAACAATATAGTTTATTTGGAGATGGTGTAGCTATTGAACTTGAAAAGGATGACACATCTAGAGCCATAAAAAGTTGCATGGGTTCATAAAGGATACCAAATATTGTTAAGTAAATAGAGTTGGGTTGAGTTTTAGATAGGAAGGTATAAAGATCAAGTATTATGTGATATTTTGCATATAGATGTGTGTCACTTATTGTTAGGGAGACCATGACAGTTTGATAAGCATGCCATACATGATGGTCAAGACAACACCTATACCATTAAGAAACACGGAAATACATATATACTTGTTTCATTTAAAGGTGAATAAGATAGGAGAAATGAGAGGATAATGATGATGTAATATTGGAATCAATCAATGAAGATTTTGGGTTTGGTCAAAACACCCAAAGAAGACAAGGTAAGTTGTGTTGAGTTGATTGATATACATCATTGTGAGTCCACAAAGATGGACATGAGAGAGTATAAATAAGAGTTTAATGTGGTATAAATAGTCTTAAAAATAAAGAAGAGGATAGAACACCAATGGGAGTGCTTAAGAGAAAAGAAAGTCAAGGCAAGCATGGCAGCCAAGTCCATGAAAGAGTAGTTAGTAGAATAGAGTTTGATATTGTAGTTGAGTTGGAAATGAATTGGTTTGGGATTGGTATAAAGAAAGTGAAGAGGAATATATATATTGAGATGTATATGGAGGAATCTCAATAAAGATACATGAAGGCTCAAATTTTTGTGTCTAATGAGTGGTTTTATGAACTAAATGTAGGTAGAGACTAGACAACCAAAGAAGGAAGAGTAGATACATTCAAATGATTGAAAGAGAATGTTGAACAAGAGAAAGATGTCCAAGAGTTGGACATATTTAGTATTCCCATGAAAGAAATCAAGGAGATAGGATAGTGAAGATGAACATGATGCCCATGTGTATGCAAAAGATAGAGAGCAACTATAATAGAGGAGTATAACAACAAACCAAGAGATTACATGAGTATGAGGTAAGCAAAGGACAAGCATAATTTATCAATGAATTATAATGAGTAGAACAAGGATCATTGGTGAAGGAAAAAGAGTTAATACTTGTAAAAGTGGTTGAAGATAGAGTTAAGGAGAAGAAGTAGTTTGAAGAGGAGAAAGAGTGGAAAATACCTGCCAACCAAGAAGAAGAGGGCAGCAGCTATGTTTTGTTTAACAACTATGTTTCATGTGTAGGTATGAAGATGAAGTAGATAATGCCTAAATATGGGGCCCAAAATCCTGTACACCTCTATGAGAGGTAAGTGGAATATGATACCCTCCATAAGGAGGTTTAATGTATTTAGACAGTAGCATATACAAAGTAAAACATCAAGAACTTACAGAAAAGATTTCTCAACTTGGTAGTATGATGCAGAGGAATCCCTTGAGGACCCAAAAATGGTTTCATTTTTGTCTTATATTGGTCTTATAGGTGTTATAGGTTAGTATTACTCCATATGTGTAGTTTAGATGGTTGTAAGGTGCATGAAATTTGAATATTGGCATTTCCCACCAAAATATCCTTTTGAGGAATTTGAATTTTTGTTAATCCTTTAAGAGGACTTTTATCAAATTCTGGAGTCAAGTTATGATAAATGTGTCTAAGGGTGTTTAGGGACTATATAAGGATCATTAAAGTTTAGAAGTCTATAGTTATGGTTCTAGATGACATATGGGTGATTGAATATTTTTTTTATTTAACTGAGGAAGGATTTCAATAATTAATCCTAATAATCTCCAAGAGTCATATTAGACAAATAAAGAAACTCTGTGTTTATATCTTGAATCTTATTTTGTGCATATAGACCATGAGGTCATTTTATACAGGAAATGATCTTTCCAATGATTGATTCAAGTTCTGGTAGATTGGATTAATTTTTTAAATGTTATTTAAGTTTTATGGGTTCTTTTATTGATAATTTATCTTGATTTGTGTATTTCCATAAAGACACGGGCCTATTAGAGTGTCTAAATGTGACACAATTAGGTGTATTTTGAAGTAGAAACTTTAGACAGTGCATTTAAATGTGATATCTAAGGATTGGAGAATTAGTAAAAGGTAAATATAGGCTATAAAAATCAAATTTTGGACTTTGAAACACCAAATAAAATTCACAATTATTTTTATTGTCTCTCGACTAAGTCTAAGTTAAGGAAAACCCTAAAGTAGGGTTTGGAGGTTTTAGCTAGTTTTAACCTTCAAAATCCCTTAGAAATTGATATAAACTATGGGGATAATATTTTATAAGTGATTAAAGTGTTTTTAGGACATGTCATAGATTTTTTGTACTATTATAGAGGACTGAGTGTGATAGACAATGCTAAAAAACCTTAGAGACCTAATACAAGACAACATTGAACAAGATTTGTAAAGAAAAGTGGTTTAGATGTAGAGTTAAGTTTTGTAAACTTTTGAATACAAGGTAAATTTAAAAGTTTATATATAACTAGTGATATATTACAAATTGGATAAGGTATGGTCCCTATAAATTAAAGAAAGTCTATAAATAGGGCTAAAAGGATTGTGGTAAAAAGGTAAGGTTGTGAAAAGAGTTGCATTGAAACTTGAAAAGTGTTTGTGAGTTAGTGAGTGGATAGAGAGGGTTAATGAAACCATATGATCATGTTTAAGACAAATTAAACCATAGATTGACAAGTGAAACTTAGAATCTTGCATAGAGAAGTGAACTAGTAAGCATTGCTTAAAGAAGTGGTTAATAAAACAAGGTTAAGTGAGATAATTGGTATATGCTCTACATCAATAAGGATCCAATAGAAAGTGGGTGTTCATATATATTGATCAAATGGTGATCATTGTTTTCTAAAGACCTAACTGATCCACAGAGATCAACAGAATGCATTGAGTCAAAATTTCAAGATTGCACAAGATGATGTCAACTATCAGATGTTTAACATTTAAGCATTGGTGCCTATACATTAAAGTTCATATCAGATCGACAGTGTGAGATTGATCCAAAGTTAAGAGGACACAATATGTGAGCATTGTGTTTGAAAGTTAACTATGACCATTGTCATTCAAATATTTAAATTTAATATAGGAAAAAATTAGAGTTTTATATTTTATCCATATCTTTTAATAGAAGTCAAATTTATTGGTGCTATAAAAATCAAATATGAAGAGAACTCCATGGAATATCTAATTAACCTCATTTAAATATATGGAAGTGTGTATAATATGTTTAAAGTTTATTGTGTGTTTATGCTTATTATGCAAGTGACCCAAGAAGGATGTTTGCGTTTATGTAGATGTTGTTTTGATATCTCATCATGACTTTGATATTTGGGAGTGTTGTATACTCCATGAGGATGTTATATGAGTATTTTATAGGTGTGATAAATATATCTTGAGTATGATCAATGATTAATAAGTTTATTATATGTTTAGTAATGGTGTTCCTATGTATAAGGTCTCTATTTGAATTGTTTGAGCATACACAAAGGTGAGCTAAGATGACTATGATCATTTGAGGATGTATAAGGGGACATAAGGAGTGTACCCATGTATTTTAAAGTGGTGCTCTATTATTTTTTTTCTTGGTGGAGTGATAAAGGAGTGAATGGGTTCACATGAGACCTATAAGGACTATAAGGGCCTAATTAAAAGGTGTAGTTCCTTAAGGGTGACCCATAGATGCTATGGCCGACTTATGAAGATTGTATTGAGACATGTATTTAGGTGAAATATGATCTAAGGGTTAATTCATGCCTAATGGCCAACCAAGGTAGTGATTATCAAGTGTGCTCTATAAATAATGAAATCAAAGTTGGTGATTTTTAGACTTTGTGCAAGAGAAAAAGGAGAGATTTAAGAGAGGCTTGTGTGTATGATTTATGGAGTGAAGGAGGGGTAGAGTACCCTAAGGTTGAGTTGAAGAGATAAATAAATTAATTAATATTTGTATGAGATGTTGGTCATAATTTTTTTGGTATAATAGTGCACTTATTGTTTGAGTGTGAGCGAAGGTGAAGAGTGATTATTAGATGTCTGTCATCAAGTGTTGAAGACATCAATGCAAAGGTGGATGTGTTCATAGGTTTTGTTGTGGAAGCTCAAAATATAAGGTGGTTACAGCCTCCTTATAAGGTGAAACTTGTGAAAATTCTAGTTGTTGTTATAGCTCAGCTAGATAGGTATGTCAGCACCTTGTAGGATTGTAGTTTCACTAAATAAGGATTGCAGTTCCTTGATTAGTTGTAGTTGGTCTAAATTAGATATTATTATTATAGGATAGTATTCCAATTTCAAGTTCCAATGGGTTTTATTCCCCAAGAGGGTTTCCCACATATTTCTTATGTTATGTGATTGATCTTGTATTATCTCTCTTGCTTATTTTTATGAATGATGTGTATGCTTCATGAATACTTGTGGTAACTGATTAAGTGTTTATAAGGATCAAAATTAATGTTGGATTATTTGGGCTCACTAATTCACCCCCCCTCTTAGTTATTTTACCTTCAATAAGTATCTCCATTATGCCTAAAAATATTATTGACCTACTAAGTTTAGAGTACACTCCAATCACAAAGGGAGTTATCTAGTTAAATGGTAAGTTGTTAAAATAGTTGGCATCATTAATAACTTTAATCTTACCCTACATGATTTTCTAAGCCTCTCCATCTCCAAATATTTTTTAATCATAGACCTCTCTCACTATTTTATTATATAAGTTTCCAAAGATTTAACTATAAATATGGGTGGATATCTATGCTTAGATTGGTGACACATGTTACTTAGGACTAGGTATGGTACCAAAATAACTATCAAATTTGAGCCCAATTCTAGAGACCACATTGAAATATATTCTCCTATTCCAATCCCCATGAATTATACCATGTATGATTAAAAAGAGAATGTTTCCCTTCATTATACTACCAAAACTTTAGAGGAGGTTCCAGATATCTTACTTGATGAGGGGGAAAATGAACACTATTGTTTTGATCCATGTTATCATGTGGAGGAGACCAGATTGGGTACATATTGCATCCTTAAAGAGGGATCTATTCTACCAAATCTTGTGAGGTCACAAGAGGATCTTGGAGGTATGTGATAACTATTTTTTTATGGTTCAAGTATAAATGGTGTTGGTGTAGGTATTGTGTTGATCTCCCCTCAAAAGGAGTAATTTTCCTCATGTAGGCTATTGTTCATCTATACTAATAATACAACTAAATATAAGACAATTATCCAAGGCCTTTAGTTGACATTATATGTAATTTGAGACATTAAGGAAGGTCTAATCTCCAAGAATGACTTAAATAGGCTTAAATAATACATTTTAATGTTTTACACCCTTTAATTAACTTTTGTCGCCTTGTCATATGCTTATGTTCTCATTATTCCTCATAAGACTCTTTTTTACCTTTTCATGGCCTTGGGCCTTAGTAAGACATCATGATTCTATGACTAACATACAAGGCTTTCTTGTAAAACTAGGCATTAGGAGGAAGTTTGATTGATTCTTAGACATGAGCAGAAGTTTGAAAAGATTTAATACCTTGGATACCTTGGCATACATCTATATAGTGACAACATGCAAATAGACTCTCAAAAAGGCTTAACACAAACCATGAAACCATCATTGATTGTAAGACTCATTCAATTTAGTAAGAGTACAAGGAAATTTGATGATGCATGCATACCTAATCAAATATTCTTGTAATGAGTTCATAATCAATTGGTTTTTGCAGAAATGCTCCTCTCCAAGTGGGCAAATGCTCTAGGGACCATGGGTGGCTATAATATCCAACACCAAGTCAAGAGTCAAGAAGTCTTTGGTAAAAAATGTAGGCTCAAGTTCTTCACAAACTTAGAAGAAACAATAAGCAAGATTCCATATAAATTTATAATGTTATAAACATGTGAGATCAAGATTAAGAAGTTTTAAGCCATAGGAGTCAAAACTAAGGTTCCCATGGGATTAGCCATGTTTTAGACCAGTAAATAAAAGTGTGAAGGAATTATAAGCAAGTTATTCAAGAGTTTTCATAAATAGTGTACAAGACCATAAACTTCAATATGATCTCAATGAGGAGGATTGTAACCACTTGAAATGTCTATCTGATGAGGTTTCAAGGCTTATCCATAAGTGAATACAAAATGATGATGAAATAATCAGTAGTACTTCATGATTTCAAGGAAGAGAAATGGTTCATGAACTTAGTAAGTAGCTCTAAAATCCTATTGATAATTTTGAAGGATGTAAAGATCTCAAAGAGAAAAATACCATATTTCAAGCTTGGGTAAAGACATACGGGTTTGTACAACCTTGCATTGAGGTTTAAGGTAGGTTTCATGCAATGTTCAAAATAAGATCACGGTCTCCATGATCTTAGATACCTTTATAATGGTATATAATATAATGGCAGGTCTACATGAGGATATAATAAAGGGATAATATATTTAATAATTTTGCTAAGTCTTGATCTTTAAGAGAGAAGGTTGTAGGTCCTTAAGACCCAACTCACAAATCTGTAAAATATCTTAATCTTAAAGGCCTATCAAGTGAGCTTCATGATAATGGATGGGGTGTTGAAGAGACTCTAAATCAATGTTGTAGGTCTCACCAAGGAAAGGAATTATAATTATAGTTCTAAATATGCCACCATGATATTCAAGATCCCTTCTAACCTCTTCTATTTTATGACAATAATATGTGTCTGATTTATGGTTTGATCTCAATTCTATAAGTAGGATGTAAACACTTTGGCATGTTGAAAAGCCTTTACATATCCAAAGGAGGATCATGATGATTTTAATAGGGATTTCTCAAATATTTTGATAGTATATGGAATAACATTGACATATCTAAGAGTGAGATCAAAAACATAGTTGTAGGTCAGTGGGTGATTTCACAAGATTCATGAGTAGTGAGGAATGGATACAATGAAATGAAAATAAATTACAGGCCTTTAAATGGAAGATGCAAAGGACTTCAAGTCTTAAATATGGTTTGAGACATCTAAATCAATTTATAAGTCAAAACACATAGAGGAGGGTTGTTTGGACTCTCCAAGAGAACTAGTAGACCTATAACTACCTTTAAAAGCTCGATCATGGTCTTGTGAATAAAAAAAATAGATTTAGTGAAGAGAGTAAGTTTCATTCCATGTCTAATAACTCATTAAATTTGAAATGTCCCTCAAGAATAGGAATATCATGAGAAATGATTCCTAACTCAAGAATCATATCAAAATGAATAAGAATATCAAAAAACTCTCAAGGTAAGAGAAGATTCAGTAGTTTGCATAGACTGATAACATCACCATTTCAAGATTTCTTAAAAAAAAAGAGTACAAGAGGGAGATGATCAAGCCTAAAAATGTAAGTTATAATCTCTCAAGGAGAATTGTTCCTTCTACCTTTCTTGAAATTTACTAAGTGAGCTATAAGATGATTTTTAGTTTCATTATGCTCAGGAGGCTAGTCAAGATTGACCATGATGGAGGTTGAGAATCATTTAAGGCCATAATATATATTTAAGGCATTAGAAAGGTGATCCACCCAACATGTGGCTAACCATGAGTTGACCATTCATACAAGTCACCCATGATCATGATCTAAAATTGGCATTGAAAACTACCTTTGAGAGGTAACTCCCATGGAATAAAGTAGTGGTCACTCCAAGTCAACCATGCAATAGACCTTTTACATGCATAATAAGTGGAGATGAGATGAGTTAAGGCTGGAGGTAGGGGTTTTAAGAGGATAGAGCAACAATTTCAAGAGTTAGAGCACATATATCATCCACCAAGCCACCAAGGAGATTGAAACAGTAAGCAAGTAAGATCATCCTTAACTATTATGCCCATTTTTCTCATTAGAGGTCATCAATATGGTAGCATAGTACATTAAAGAAGTCATAGTAGCATCATGTTTTAGTTATTTTCTCCTTTGAATAGTCTAATATATGATGTAACAGCTGCATTTATGTAGTTTAGTAGTGCTTCTCTTCTCATTATCTCATGAAATGTGTTGAGAATACCTCTCTTTATATCCCTCTATTGGTTATAATGAGACTTTGCTCATTTGAGAACTTGTATTAATGTGTTTTAAGCCTTGAAATTAATGAAATATTGATTCTAACTTCTCCATACTTAAATTTTTTGTGTGATACTAATGTTTTTTATATCTATACTCATAGAATAAAGCATTCTCTCTTGTATATGTTTATTTCATTTCACCCTTATTCAAGAAAGTTCATCTTTAGAGGTTATATGTTGTGTTACAATTGGTTTTGTAGGTGATTAGTTAAGAAAGTTGGTTAATTGTGTCTCAATTTAGACCTTTTATCTATTCTCATTTTAGTCCCATTATATTCCATTACCTCTAAGTGAAATATTGATGCATGTAAACATGATTAGGAGAGTGTGTAAAATAAGTTCAATGTTTTGTTAGTCCTATTGTGTTGTCATAAGCAGGTAGAGGAGACAAAACTATTGGTGCATCACCTCATGTTCATTTTTTAGTTTCTCTTTTCTCATCAAATCATATATTAGGCTTGGTATAAGTGATCTACCAAGGGAACCAACCCTCTTTGTAAACTCACCCCTCACACAAGGTCACCCACAACTTGATGGGTGTTTCCACTATATCAACTGAAGCGAAAAGCCTTTAAACCACTCCTCCAAAGGAAGCACTTCAAGATGATAACAAAAGGCTAGTAAGGTATGCACTCAATCTAAAAAATAATATTTTATCGATCTTTGTAGGAGATATGATGATATATTTTCTTGGAGTTACTGTTGACCATTTTTTTGCCCAACAGGCCAAAAATCAGTCCCCTTCTATCCCTACTATTCTAGGCCATTTCATTTTTCAATTTTGCATGAATTTGTTCATTTCTATGGACTCTACAAAATTTCTACTGTTAGGTTATGGAGCTAAAAGCTTCACCAGGATGCAAATTGGAGGAGGTTGCTGAGTTGCAGGTAATCGACGTCGGTCTGATCAACCGACGTCAGTCATCTTCAGTGTTCACAGTAACCGACATCGATTATGTGTCGGCTGACATCGATCAGATAGGCACTGACGTCAGCAGCCTGTGTGTGCATGTATTTGCATGCATCTCTGAAACTGGTTGAATTTTAGACAGACAGTTAATTTGCATGTGAAAGACTAATTTTAGTCTTAGAGCTACAGTTCTAATTATTGTAATTAGAAGTCTAATTATTGTTTGTATGGGATCTATATAATAGACTCATGGGCTGTATTGTAAAGTGTGCTAGATAAAGAGAGTAAGGTTAGCTCCTTTAGAGGGAAGAGAGCAAGGTTAGCTCCTCATAGTGCCACAATGCCAAGTGTGTATGATCAGGTAAATCTATAGGAGAGCAAGATCTGGTAGAAGATCCACAGGGGTGCTGGTGTGTAAGAGCTAGGTCAGTAGGTGTGCAAGGCCAAGTTGATCTACGGTATAGCAAGATTAGGTTAGATCTACATGGTAAGTAAGATCAGTTGATTTGTAGGTGTGTGTGTGTGTGATCTAGGTTTGCAAGTGTGCAAAACCAAGTTGATCTGTAGGTGGCAGTAAGATCAGGGAGATCAAAAACACAAGTAGCAAGATCAGGTGAGATCTACTTGGAGTACATGGTGTACTCAGACTTGGAGTACATTGAGTACTTAATGGATTGGTAGTATTGTTACTGACTGGTGGAGGTGAATAATAACTCTATGTTTGAGTTGTTTGTTGTGACCGTAATTGAGAGAGAGAACTCTTGAGGGAGATTATTGTACACCCTAGAGGTGTGGGAAGAAGAGTGTGGCATCTTCTTTATTGTAATTCCTTCTAGAAGAGTATTAATACAATTGGGTATTATCTCTCATATTTTGTGTTGTTTTTGAATTCTAGTTACATTTTAATTATGGTTAAATTTCGTGTTTAGTTGCTTATACAAAGGTAATCAATTGTGCTCCTAATCTTGACAGTGGAATCAGAGCTATTTGTTGTTCTAGATTCCTGACAAAGTGGTATCAGAGCTAGGGTTGCAGGTTCACAGAGCCTGGTTCGGAGCAGGTTTGTGTTTGATTATAGGTCACTCTCAAGGGTTTTTGATTGAGTGGGAGTATAGGAATGGCAAAAGAAAGTAAGCTAAGAATGGAGGAATTCAAAAGCAAGAATGATCAATTATGAAATTATTGAAAGAAGCAGGTAAAGAAAGATTACTGGTTGGTTGAAGATCAACATGAAGGAAATGAAGAAGCAGATGTTGCAGGGATTATTGCATAGGATGCTCTTGTATGTTCCTTGGATAAAGTAGAATCTTGGTTTATAGATTATGTTGCCTCTTTCCATGCAGCCCCAAATAGAGTATTTTTCCATGTTAAGGTCCATGGAGACTTTGGAAAGATTTATTTAGGGGTTGGTGAGCCTTGTCAAAGTATTGGCAAAGGGGAAGTGCAGCTGAAATTGCAAACGGCCAACACATGGGTGTTGAAGAAGGTCATGTAGGTCCCAGTCTTGAAGATGAGGCTAATTTCTTCAAGAAAGTTGGGTGATGAGAGATGCACATTAACTCTCATAGCGGATGCACTTGAATTAGCATGTGGTAAGAAAGTAGGTACTCTTTATCTACCTACTTGTATTATTGATTCTCCTTCTATTACAAAGACGTGGCTTTGTAGGCTTTGTCACATGAGTAAGAAGGAGATGCATGTTCTTAAGAGGAAGTTAGATGTTTTTGACAAACTTAAGAACTGGAAAGCCTTCGTGTTCATGGAGGAGATGATGGACAGAGATCAGCTAAAGGGGCTGAATATTTCTGAGCAAGACAGTTTGGACAGGGTTTTGATCCAAAGTGAGCTCACAGGTAAAAAGTCATCACTCACAGGAAAACACAATTACCGACATCAGTTAGGTGGAACCAATGTCGAATAGGAAGGTACCGACATCAGTCATGTGTAGACCAGAGTCGATGGTGTTAGTAGGGAGAGACTGACATCGGTCAGGGAACCGACATCGGTGACCAGGTGGAAATTGACGTCAGTCAGGGAATCGATGTCGGTGATCAGGTGGATTCAACATCAGTCAAGTGTAAACTAGGGTCGACTAGGGAATAGATTTTGGGCAGACAACAAGCTGTCAAGGAGTCTCAAACGCCCATGTGGAGGACTGAAAGGGTAAGTAAGCCTCAAATTCATTATTCCCCTTCTTTATACTTGTTGCTCACTGTAGAGCAGGTAGGATCCAAGAAATAGTGGGAACATGGCATGAATGAGGAATTTGATTCCTTGGATGAGAACCAAATGGGAGATTTGGTAGAGTTGATAGTCAAGATAAAAGCACTGAAAGATGAATGGATTCCTTGGTTAAAGAAGAGAGAGAATGGACACGTGAGACAGAAGGCCAGGTCATATGGTCTTGAAGAAGCTCTAGGACAGTGGTACAAGTTTGATAGGTGTATGACAAAGCATGGCTTTAGTCAGTGTCAATGTAATCATTGTGTTTACTTTACCAGGTTGGATAGTGGTCATGACATTATCCTGTTATTGTATGTAGTGGGTTCACACATGTAGGGTTTTGCTGAGCTAAAGGTAAAGTTAGTTCAGTGGTATGCTAGGAAGGATTTAGGAGTGAAATTCTTTGGCATGAGTTTTTCTAGAGACATGGAAGGTCACAGGTTGATTTTGTCTCCAGATGATTATGTGAATAGGTAGTGGTGAGGTTTGATATGCAGGATGCAGAACCGGTTAGCACACCTATGGATGGATAGTTCACAGAACAGTGTCCCAATTCACATGATGAGGTTAAGTACATGTGTACTAGACCTATTTTTGCCCCAGTAGTGGGTGTTGTCAACAAGTTTGTAGCTAATCTAGGAAAGAAGCACAAGAGAGAAATTCAATGGATTCTCAGGTATCTGAGAGGGATCAGCAGTAGGGATTCATGTTATGCAGGGTCAGGGACTTCTCTACATGGGTATGTAGATTCGGATGTGGTAGGTTACTTGGATGACATGTGGAGCACCATAAGATGTGTGGTGGTTGGTCTTCAAGGTTGATCTTAAAGAGGGATACAAGCCAAGAAACAAATTAGATGATAATATAGGTATAGGTACAGGTGTAACTATTTATCTCCAAGTGGGAGATTGTTAGGTTATGGAGCTAAAAGCTTCACTAGGATGCAAATTGGAGGAGATTGTTGAGTTGCAGGCAACCGATGTCAGTCTGATCAACCATCGGTCATCATCAGTGTTCACAGTAACTGACATAGGTTATGTGTCGATCGACATCGATCAGATAGGCACTGATGTCGGTAGTTGTGTGTGCATGTGTTTGCGTGCATCTCTGAAACTGGTCTAATTTTAGATAGATAGTTAGTTTGCATGTGAAAGACTAATTTTAGTCTTGGAGCTACAGTTCTAATTATTGTAATTAGAAGTCTAATTATTGTTTGTATGGGATCTATATAATAGACTCATGGGCTGTATTGTAAAGTGTGCTAGATAGAGAGAGCAAGATTAGCTCCTTCAAAGGGAAGAGAGCAAGGTTAGCTCCTCATAGTGCCACAGTGCCAAGTGTGTATGATCAGGTAGATCTATAGGAGAGCAAGATCTGGTAAAAGATCCACAGGGGTGTTGGTGTGTAAGATATAGGTCAGCTGATGTGCAAGGCCAGGTTGATCTACAGTATAGCAAGATCATGTTAGATCTACATGGTAAGTAAGGTTAGTTGATCTGCAAGTGTGTGTGTGTGTGAGATCTAGGTTTTTAGGTGTGTAAAACTAGGTTGATCTACAGGTGGCAGCAAGATTAGGGAGATCAGTAACACAATAGGTAGCAAGATCAAGTGAGATCTACTTGGAGTACATGGTGTACTCAGACTTGGAGTATGTTGAGTACTTGGTGGACTGGCAATATTATTACTGACTGGTGGACTGGTAGTATTGTTACTGACTGGTGGAGGTGAACAACAACTCTGTGTTTGAGTTGTTTGTTGTGACTGTAATTGAGAGAGAAAACTCTTGAGGGAGATTATTGTATGCCCTAGAGGTGTGGGATCCCTAGAGGTGTGGGAAGAAGAGTGTGCAATCTTATTTATTGTAATTCCTTTTGGAAGAGTATTAATACAATTAGGTATTATATCTCATATTCTGTGTTGTTTTTGAATTCTAGTTACATTTTACTTTTGATTAAATTCTGTGTTTAGTTGATTATACAAAGGTAATCAATTATTCTCCTAATCTTGACCGTCGAATCAGAGCTATTTGTTGTTCTAGATTACTGACATCTACAAACTTTGTAGGTCTAAATCTATGGACTCTACAAGTTTTGTATTTCTACAGACTCTGCAGGTTTGTCCTTTGGCTCATGAAGGATCAGTTTAAAGAGTTTTGGGTTTTACAAGGCTTCTTCAAGCTCTGGTCTAAAGAAAATGAAGAAGTTTGGCATCATTGAACCATTGAACCTGGTTAAATGCCTTGGTTCAATCACTTGGTTCAATCGACCTTGGTTCAATGCCTGGTTCAATCAACAATTCAATTAGCCTTGGTTTGAGCCCTGGTTTAATCAACAGTTCAATCGCTCCATTTCAAAGCATGGTTCATCACTTCAAATCCATCACTTCAATTTCCAAGCTTGGTTCATCACTTGCTTCATGGATTTTGGTTTAAACAAAAGATTTTAATGGGCTTTTTCTAGTAGTCGCTTGAAGCGTTGAACCGTTAAACTGGTTTAATGCCTTTGGTTTAAGCCTTGGTTCAACTCAATTGGTTCAACACTTTGGTGCTTAGTTCATCGACGGGTTCAGACACTTGGTTCATTGAATGATTTAATGAATATTTCAATTAGCTTGGTGTGTAGCATTGAATCATTGAACCAGTTCAACAATTCGATTCAACGTGTTGGTTCAACGTTTGGTTCATTCAGCAGGCTCAACGCATTGGTTCAATTGGATGGTTCAATCATTTGGTTCACTAAGTTGGTTTAGTGGCTTCTAGTTCAATCGCTTGGTTTAATGAGTTGGTTCAATGGGTTGGTTTAATGGGCTTGGCATGTAGCATTGAACTATTGAACCGATTGAACCATTGAACCAATTTTAGTTCAACAGATTGGTTTAATGAGTTGGTTCAATGAAGTGCCCTAAAGCCAAAAGTCCAAACGCCTTTGCAGAGGGCAAGAAACATTCCAAGGATAGCCAAAGGGCATAGTCGAAGGTCCAAAAGCCCTTGTGGAGGGTAGAGAGAGCTTCAAAAGGCTTGAAGGAATTTGGGGAAAGGATTTTCAAAGGGCTTGAAGGTGCAAAAAAAGTCAAAGAGCCTGCAGAAAAGTCAAAGCAGCCAATTCCTGCAGACTTTTTGTCTGTGGGAAAAAGCCCAAAATAGAAAACCCATGAGGATAAAGCTCAAAACAAAAGACCTGATGACTTTTTCTGAGGATGGTGACGTCCTAAAAGCCATCAAATTTAAGCAGACAAACTAGCTGTTGGGTGACGACCACATGAATGTCAAATTTAACACAGTGAAGTAGCTATTTGTTTTGAACTATCTGAGTGTCCAATCATGGAAAGAGCCCTAAGGAATGCAGTGACCTACCAGAAGATCACCCCCAAGGGTTGAAAGAGTAGGAAGAAGACAAAGAGTAGAAATGACAAAGCATTCAAGTGGCGAAGGGAAGGTGAGTTATTGCAAATGAGTGGTGCGACTTATTTTTCTATAGTTAACATTGATGAGGGGACAAACTGTAGTCTGTTTGCAGGAAAGAGGCACGACAATGCCCTTACATTAATGCTTGAATGCCAAAGTCAATTTTGGCAATTGTACAACATGGTTCTAGTAGGCCTTTTCTAAAGAATGACATCAGTAGCAGTGATCTTCCTCTTCCCAATGTGTTCAACACACATGGCCCACTTGCAGAAATGAGCACCAAAATCTTTCCCAAGAAGCACCAAGTTGTCTTCCTCTTTCTATATATTAAAAACTTCTCTTTGGATAAGGGATCCACTCTCAACCTTAAGGTAAAACTCTACCCAAAAATCTCTCAGGCTTGTAAGGCAGAGCTCTGCCAAAATTTTACCTTGAATCAGAACTTAGCTATTTTTACCTCCATTTTGAGTTTTGCATCTTTAGTATGTGTCTATGCCTTGATTCTGTGTTAAGTCATTTTCTCAATTCTTTTGTAGAATGATTTCACCATGTCTGGTGACTTTTTGATTTTCCTTTTACATGTCTGTCAAAAGTTTCCCTGGAGGAGTATAGGTGAAGTGGATAGGCTGCTATAGTGTGTCTCAGAATGCCTCTAGTAGTTATTTCCTCCCTGTATCTCCATGAACCCCTGACCCACTAATGCAGAAGGTTCTCTCATGTCAAATGAAGTGTATGGGAGTTGTTTCTCAATGGAAAGTGTATGTTTAGGTAGATTATATCACACTTTTTTGGTGTATCACCTTTTCTTTTTTTAGGTTAGGTTCTATTTTCAGCATCTCCTTCTCCCTTTTCATCCCCCCCCCTTTTTTTCATTTTTTAGTAGTAGGAGAAACTAGGGCCTAAATGATACATCAGAGGGAGCTAGCCCTCATCTAGAGACTCTCCCCTCCAGCTTCATCGGTCCCACAGGTGAGAGGGGAGTTTCCATTTTTGCATGTGGAAAGGCAGGAGCTCGGCCTCCTGCCCACAGGTGTTATCCACTGCATCAACAGTTTTTGGCACACCCAGTGGGACCAACTAGGAAAAGTTTTATCCAAAGATTGAAGAATTTTTGGTGTGTTCTTCAACCAATCAGCCTTTGGAGGCTTTTGCATCAACACCAATGGTGACTCTAAGTTAAATCAATTGGTTAAGCAGTTCTGGTACCATAACATCAATAAATAATATTCTGGTATGTATAATCCCATTGTTTAGAGCCATGGACCCTATTTTCCTTAGCCAACATGGCTATTATCATCACTAGCCTTATGTTGATCCTTATTAGGTCCAATATGACTAGTCCTAGCCCTATCATAAGCTATATCAGCCTTATGCCTAGTCTTCTCAATATGTCACTTCTCCCACTCAACCCAGTCTTTTTGCCAATCAACCTGCTTCCACCTTATAACGAGCACTACTGGGATATGAAAAATATGTAATAGATCTTGACACCAAAAGGGGATGTGGCCAAGAAATTCCTGATCATGTCATCCATCAAGTGAGAAATGCACTGAATCATGTTAAGAAGGAATGGACTCCCATTGAAAGAGCCAATTGGCACAGGCTTACAAGTGAGATGTTGGATGTGGGTGGTTTGATTGCATCTTTGGAAGAGAAGCTAAGTATTCATGAGAGGCAGCCTTACCAAGTCTATCAACCTGCATACTCACTACCCCAATCATCATATCAGTCATATACAGCCCCTGCTTATAAGCCAAGTCAAGCCTGTCAAAGTCCTTTCCCCAATTATGTTGAGGAGAGTTCCAAAATAGCAAACCTTGTGCTTAAGGCTAATCTTGATAGACAGATCGAATTGGTAAATCTTCAAATGCAACAGTCCATTTTGGCAGCAAGGGAAGTGGAATCCAAACCCTCACTACCCTCTCACATTGTGGCCCCATCACCCCAAAAGGAGGTGCCTAGTCTGAATGTCTTGAGCTGGAATAAAGTGGTCGAGTCATGGAACAGCAAGGAGGAGAAAGGCATTGTCCAAGAGTGTGAGGCACAAAATGAGGTCAGTCCTTCTCAAGTCCCTCCCACCCTTCCTCAAGAAGTTTCTTGCATTTCATGGTAACCTTCATGTACTCCCCATCTCTATAATGACTCTTATGAACTCTAAGAGGCACAAAATGAGGATAATATAGCTAAGTGGATTGAGTAATTAGAGGCTAAGATGAGACTGCTTGGAGAGAGAGAGATGGAGTTTTTAGAACTTATAAAGGAGTCAATGCCAAAAGACACCCCTTCCACCAATCCACAAGCTAATTTCAGTATTAATGAAATGTTAGTAAAGTGGAGGGACAAAAATCAAGAAATTTTGGCCCAAGGTCTGCCCCTCCTATTCTAGAGAAAACCCCCTCTTGTATGCCAAATCCTTTCTATCATATGGCACTTGATCTTTCTGGCTCATCCGATGCATCAATCGATCCTACCCTCAATCCCGTATACCTAGCTTTTCAGCATGCCTCTTTTCAGATAGCTCTTCTTGTACAAGAGCAGACCCTCCCAAATCCTCTCCAACCTCCTCAAGTCTTTCAACATGATCTCCAAATTCCAAGCTGGAAGAAGGAACATCATGAACCAGCTCAGGACCTTAAAGAGGATAAAGTTACTACCTGTTCACAAGAGCAAGGTTCCAATCCTAAGATCATGAGTTAGAAGCAAATAGTGGAATCTCGGGACAGAAAGGAAGAAGAGGAGAAAGGTTTTGCCCAAAACTTGGAAGAAGATGAGGCTTCTCCTGCTCTCGATGGTGATTGTGTCCTCCAAGAAAGGCTCTTCTAAGAGGATGTGGATAGGCGGATTGTAGAGTTGGAATCCAGAGAGAGATTCCTCAGCCAGTGTGTGATGGATGGTTTAGACTTAATGGCACATTCCATGTCTAAACACACCCCACCTACACATCTCCAAGAGAGTTATCAGGGCATGCCTGATATAGGTGAAGTGCTAACCAAATGGAAAGGGGAGAATCATTTGATTCTAGTTCAAGGACTACCTCCTCTTCCACATGAGTTCATCCGTTAGCCTTCCACTTCACCCCTTGTTGAGGAGGAACCTATCTTGAAGGAAGCAAGTGAAGAGGAGTATGCTTAGTTCATGACTGATCAGGGAGACTTAATGAGTGTGGATGTGGAGGAGATCACCATAGGTACCCCCTTTGATGAATAAAAAGACAAGTCATAAGCTTTTGCCTCTATCTCTGATGATGAAGAAGTGTTTTCTACCCCTTTTCTCATTTTGCAAGATGTTACAGAGGGGCATGGACACTTTCTTTACCATGCTTTAAATGATTTGTTTGAAGTTATTGGGGTAGGTTACACTATTCTTCAAAGGGGGCTATGAGCTGGCTAAGAGTGGAGAAGGCAGTGTTGGGACTCAAATAAGTATGCAAAGGGGCTGTAGGCTTTCAGATTTATCCCTTCAAGAGGTTGGTGAATTTAAAGATACTTTCTTTGAAATCATCAAGGAGGATGGTCATGTCATGGAACCCGAGCATGAGGTAGAAGAAAACAAGCCAGTCAATGATGCATACCAAGGGGCTTATGGTGATCAACCAGCAGCCATTGATTTTGTGATGAGATACACCAGCCTGAAGAACCAACAGGAGGCAAGCTTCCAAGAACCAACAGAGCATGTATATGTTGGAAGCATGTTTGAATCTCCACTCGGCTACAAGCCAAACTAGGTGGCAGGCAAGAGGAGCAAGTCACCAGCTCTCATTTTCATTCAGCTACTTGCTTGGCACCATAAGTCTTCTTGCCAGGAAGGGGACTTAAGAAATTTTCCCTTTGATCTAGGAGGGAGGTAATTATTCTTGGTTATCTGTATATAGTAGTTTGCTTTCAGTTTCTTTTCTTGCTTTCCCTAAGTGTAGTTTGCACAGGTAGTGTTTTTAGCCTTGTGTGTTTCCCTTTGTGTGTGGGGTAAAAAGCTTCATGTTTGATTCTTGGATCTTTTGGGGCTATTTTTAACTTTGTTTAAGTTGCATCTAACTCCGTGCCCAATGGACTACAAGGCAACTAGTCTTTAAGCATAGTAGGCATGCTTCCCCCTAGGAGTCACCAATTTGTTGACCATTTTTTGCCCAATAGGCCAAAAATCAGTCCCCTTCTATCCCTGCTATTCTAGGCCATTTCATTTTTCAATTTTGCATGAATATGTTCATTTCTACAAACTCTACAGAATTTCTATAGACTCTGTAGGTCTAAATATACAGACTCTGTAGGTCTAAATCTATGGACTCTATAGGTTTTGGATTTCTACAGACTCTATAGGTTTTCGATTTCTATGAACTCTGCAGGTTTGTCCTTTGGCACATGAAGGATCAATTCAAAGAGTTCTGGGTTTTGCAAGGCTTCTTCTGGCTCTAGTCTAAATAAAATGAAGAAGTTTGGCATCATTAAATGATTAAACCTGGTTTAATCTCTTGGTTTAATGCCTTGGTTCAATGCCTGGTTTAATCACTTAGTTTAATTGGCCTTGGTTCAATGCCTGGTTTAATCGGTAGTTCAATCAGCCTTAGTTCAAGCCTTGGTTCAATCGACAGTTTAATCACTCCATTTCAAAGCTTGGTTCATCACTTCAAGTCCATCACTTCAATTTCTAGGCTTGGTTAATCGCTTGCTTCATGGCTTTTGGTTCAAACAAAAGAGTTTAATGGGCTTGTTTCAACAGTCGCTTGAAGCATTGAACTGTTGAACTAGTTCAATGCATTGGTTCAATGCCTTTGGTTCAAGCCTTGGTTCAACTTAGTTGGTTCAACACTTCAGTGCTTAGTTCATTGATGGGTTTAGACACTTGGTTCATTTGATGATTCAGTGAATAGTTCAAGTGACTCAGTGCATAGCATTGAATCATTAAACTGGTTCAATGGTTTGATTCAATATGTTGGTTCAATGTTTGGTTCATTCAGCAAGTTCAACACATTGGTTCAATCAGATGGTTCAATCATTTGATTCACTTAGTTGGTTTAGTGGCTTCTAGTTCAATCACTTGGTTTAATGAGTTGGTTCAATGGGTTGGTTCAATGGGCTCGGCGTGCAGCATTGAACCATTGAACCGATTGAACCGTTGAACCAATTTTGGTTCAATGGGTCAGTTCAATGAACCACCCTAAATCCAAAAGTCCAAACACCCTTTAAGAGGGCAAGAAACATTCCAAGGATAGTTGAAGGGCACAGTCGAAGGTCTAAAAGCCCTTGTAGAGGGTAGAGAGAGCTTTAAAAGGCCCGAAGGAATTTGGGGAAAGGATTTTCAAAGGGCTCGAAGGTGCAAAAAAAGTCAAAGAGCTTGTACAAAAGTCAAAGTGGCCAATTCCTACAAACTTTTTGTTCATGGGAAAAAGCCTGAAACAAAAAACCTGTGAGGAAAAAGCCTGAAACAAAAGACCCGATGACTTTTGCTGAGGATAGTGACATCCCAAAAGTCATCAAATTTAAGCAGTGAACTAGCCGTTGGGTGACGGCTGCATGAACGTCAAATTTAGCATAGTGAAGTAGCTATTTGTTTTGAACTATCTAAGCGCCAAATCATGGAAAGAGCCCCAAAGAATGTAGTAACCCATCAGAAGATCACCCCTGAGGGCTGAAAGAGCAAGAAGAAGACAAAGAGCAAAAATGACAAAGCATTCAAGTGGTGAAGGGAAGGTGAGTTATTGCAGATGAGTGGCATGACCTATTTTTCTACAGTTGACATTGATGAGGAGACAAACTATAGTCTATTTATAGGAAAGAGGCACAGCCATGCCCTTGCATTAATGCTTGAATGCCAAAGTCAATTTTGGCGATTATACAACATGGTTCTAACAGGCCTTTTCTGAAGAATGACATCAATAGCAGTGATCTTCCTCTTCTCGATGTGTTCAATGCACATGGGCCACTTGCAAAAATGAGCACCAAAATATTTCCCAAGAAGCACCAAGTTCTCTTCCTCTTTCTATATATTAAAAAGTTCTCTTTGGAAAAGGGATCCACTCTCAGCCTTAAGGCAAAACTCTACCCAAAAATCTCTCAGACTTGTAAGGCAGAGCTCTGCCAGAATTTTACCTTGAATCAGAACTTAGTTATTTTTACCTCCATTCTGAGTTTTGCATCTTTAGTATGTGTCTATGCCTTGATTCTGTGTTAAGTCATTTTCTCAATGCTTTTGTAGAATGATTTCAGCATGTCTGGTGCATTTTTGATTTTCCTTTTACAGGTCTATCAAAAATGTCCCTAGAGGAGTATAGGTGAAGTGGATAGGCTGCTACAGTGTGTCTCAGAATGCCTCTAGTAGTTATTTCCTCCCTGTATCTCCATAGACCCCTGACCCACTGATGCAGAAGGTTCTCTCATGTTAGATGAAGTGTATGGGAGTTGATTCTCGGTGTAAAGTGTATGTTCGGGTGGATTAGATCACACTTTTTTGGTGTATCACCTTTTCTTTTTTTAGGTTAGGTTTTGTTTTCAGCATCTCCTTCTCTCTTTTCATCCCCCCCCTCTTTTTTTTCATTTTTTAGTAGTAGGAGAAACCAGGGCCTAAATGATACATCGGAGGGAGCTAGCCCTCATCTAGAGACTCTCCCCTCTAGCTTCATCGGTCCCATAGGCAAGAGGGGAGTTTCCATTGTTGTGTGTGGAAAGGCAAGAGCTCGGCCTCTTGCTCACGGGTGTAATCCACTACGTCAACAGTTACAATACCTTAGAGGTTTTGATCCAAACTTGGCCCAACACACCATTGAGCTAGACCCTAATGCAAAACTAGTTAGGTAAAAATAAAGAACAATAAACCCCAAGATTGAAAATTTGATGAGAAAAGAGATAAATAAAATCATATAATCCAATATTATATTCCCCATTAAGCATTCCTCTTGGGTGGAAAACCTAGTCCTAGTTAGAAAGAAAAATGGGGAAATTAGGCTATGTGTGGACTTTAAGGATTTGAATAGATCATATGTAAAATATAATTACCCCCTTCCACCTATGGATAAAATCATTTAAACTATAGTAGGGGATGAAAGGTTTTCACTCCTAGATGGCTAGTTAGGATATACCCAAATACTAGTGTAAGAATCTGATCACTTTAAAATAACTTTTACCACTAAATGGGGTACCTTTGCTTATAATAAGATTCCTTTTGGGTTGACCAATATTGGTGCAACCTTATAAAGGGCCATAGATATGGCATTTATAGCCTCATAAATGATATGATATTGGTGTATTTAGATGATATAACTATTTTCTCTAAGCGTGAAGTTGATCACGTGGATCATTTGAGGCAAGTTTTTGACAAGTTTAGAGAGTTTGGGGTATCCTTAAATCCAAAAAAAAATGTGTTTGTTATCTATGAAGGCAAGTTATTAGGGAATTTTTTTTCCAAAGATGGTATTGTAATTGATCTAGAAAGGTTAGAAGTAATCTTGCATATTTCACTTCCAAACCACAAGAAGGGTCTCCAAATCTTCTTGGGTAAGGACAACTTTGTAAGAAGATTCATCCCAAACTTTGCTACTTTGGCCAAACCTCTCACTTATATGTTCAAGAATAATGCTTCTTTCAGTTGGTCAATAGAAGGTAAAGACAAATTTAAACTAATCAAAAGAGTAATTTCTCAAGCCCCTACACTCATGAACCTATGCTATGATAAAGACATTATTATTTATGCTTTTGGGGGTAATGAAAGTATATCAGCTATACTAATGTAGGCAAATAGTGATCTAATGGAGAAACCCATTGCATTTTCAGTCAAGCACTTAAATATTATGGGCTAAGGTTTTTTTTTTGGAAAAATAAGTCCTTTACATCATAATATCCATTCAAAAAATTAGACACATGTTTTATAATAATAAAATACAGCTAGTGGTTTCACACTCAAGTGTGAGAAATTTCCTATTGAACAAGGATATAGGTGAAAAGAGAATTGGTTGGATAACTAAAGTCACAGAGTGTGATATTGACATCAAGGTCATAAAGCCTGTGAGAGGAAAAGGGCTATGTGAGCAACTAGAAGTAGACTTAGAAGCTGATAATAAGGTAATTTATGTGCTACAAGAGGATCAAAAAGATGATCATGAGGTTCCCAAAAGATGGACTAAAGACATGGTTGCCTTATTGAAAAGTGGTGACTATCCAAATGGATTTAAAAAATCTCATAGAAGGAATTTTAGACTTCAATCAATTCCATATGTCATTATTGATGGTATATTATTTATAAAAGATATCAATGGAGTAATTTTGAGATGCATATAATCTGACCACATGGCTAGGGTGATAGAGTATTTTCATGATGGCCCATCAGGGGGCTATTTCTCACCCAAGAATATTGCTACTAAAATTATAATGTCTAGTTACTATTAGCCAAATCTATTCAAAGATGCACATGTATGGGTTGGAAACTGCAAGAAGTGTGCCTTCTTCATAGGCAAGTAAAAGCTAGCATCTCTCCATCTTCATCTTATATAGGTAAAGAAACCCTTCGTGTGATAGGGTTTGGAATTCATTGGGATGATTAATCCACCTTCAAGTGAGTCTTAACTACCATAGATTACTTCACAAGGTGGATAGAAGCAATGGCATTCAAATTTATAAATGAGACCTCCATGTTAGACTTCTATGAAGGTATTGTTACTAGATTTGGTGTTATAGCTATTATTTTATCTGATAATGTAATGGTTTTTATTAGAACCAAAATTAATGAATGAACAATCAAGTATGGTATTCATTTGAGAAATTTTTCAAACTATTACCCCAAAGGTAATGTCTTGGTAGAATTTATAAATAAGAACCTAATAAGGATTATCAAGACAACCATGGAGGAGAACAAAATAAGTTGGCATACCAAGTTAAAATAGCATGTTGGGCTGATAGGATAACACCTAAGAGGGTTATTGGTAATTCCCCTTTCATTTTAGTCTATGGGAGAGAATCAAGGTTGCATTTAACACTAGAATTACTAGATTTTAATCTCACTCAACAGCTAGAATTGATGGAAAATTATGCCATGATAGTGAGACTAGTAGAGTTGATGGAGTTGGAGGAAACTAGGAACCATGCAATTCATAGCATGGAGTTTTATCAAACTCAAATGAATAGGGCATTTGATAGGAAAGATGTTGAAGGTATTTCAAAAGAGATATAGTGTTGAAATGGGATGAGGATAGAGCAAAGTCTAGGAAACACACAAATTTTGATTCCATATGGAGTGGCCCATACATCATAACCAGTTATAAGTAAGCCAATGCTTTTCAGCTCTAAAAGTTGAATGAAGAGGATTTGCCTATCCTAGTCAATGTGATCCATCTCAAGATTTATTCTTGAGGTCATTTTGAGCCTTGTATATAGTAGGTTAGCTATTTTATTCCCCCAAGTGTTGTTGCACATTATGTTTTGAGTAGTGTAGTGGTTTTCCATTCCTCTAAGTGTTGTTGAATAGTTTTTTTATTGTTCCTTGCTTTATTGTCGTGTTATGAGGAATATTTCATTTCATTCAAGGGTTGGTCCATCATGTTGTAGCCATGGTTGGATTTTCAAAATGAGTTGTACTAAATATTATGTGACTCTTGTGCCCAATAGATGCTTAAGGTTACTGGATCCTTACTTAACAAACAAGCATCCCATAGAGGTCACCATAATGTTGACTATTTAAGTTGTCTTGGTCTCTTGACACATTGTATGCTTAGGAAAAAACATTTTTATTACTAAAATTAGTTGTGTATGGTCTTATAAATTTGTTCATGATGGATATGTTGGCCTAAAAATAGTTATGTTTGGATTCATTGAGGTTTCTCAACCTTTTTGATTCATTAGATGAGACATAACAATCATTTTATTAGGTCATGGGTTGGAATTAGTCCTGTAGTAGGCCTATTTGAGTGGTTTTCAATGTAAATTAGTATCAAAATCCTTATATGAATTAGTATCAAAATCCTTATATGAAGTATTTTTAACCTTTTCAAGTCCCATTTTATGACTAAAGGAATTCAAATTGCCTCTTAATTAAAATTATTATAAGAGGCCTAATAAACACTCTTGAGTCATAGGGTCATGTTAGCCTTATAGAGGCCTACTCAAGTACTCTTCAATGTGAAATAGAACAAAAGGGTCTTAAAAGGCACTCATAAGGTCAAAAAAGGGATGAAAGGTCTAAAAGTTTCATAAAGGTTATTTGAATGTTTTCAAACTCCTTCATAAGCTCTAAAAGTATCTACAAGTTGTCAAGAATGCATTTGACTTGGTTTCCCCTCCACTCCTATCTCTTGGTGGGATCTTTCATCCCCCAACATTGAAGAGTGCTTTCAAAACATGACTAAACCATTACCTATCCTTAAGCCCTTATTTATGGTAGTTTTTATTATTTTAAGAGATTACAATTATATTTGGAGATTTCATGAGATTTTTATAAAGAAATCAAATCTTTGAAACAAGTTTTGTAAGATTCATAATGTTTTAATGGATAAAACATCATGGTTTCAAGGGTTTCAGGTATGATGGATAGATTCTCAAGATCAAGTTACTAAATAAAAGGTCTCCATCATACTCTTCAAGTTCCCTAAACGATTTGAGCTTCAAAACATGAATATGTAGTCTTAGAACTAGGTTTTAAGTCTTCCAATGTAGTAAAAGCTCCTTCATGTGAAAAACAACATGTTTTCAAAGAATATCACCAGTCTATAACCTTTTAAAACAAGATAATAATATGAATTTATGGTTTTATGATGTATTTACATGGCCTTCCATAGGATCCCAAAGCATAATAATATTGGAGAGGCAAAATAGATCATCCATGGTCAAATAATGACCCTCAAGTGGAGAAGATCAGGTTTTAGATCATAGAACATATCTAATGGAAAGTGCAAGGTTTATTTGTAAAAACCAATCATGTCCTAGATTCATTATATAGTTGCATGGATCAAAACAAGTCCTTATGAGAGTTAAGAGGGTTTTAACATTCATACTATTGATGCTTAGATTGATGGATAAGGAGAAAAGCATGTCATTTCACCAATAAGATGTCAAGTAGCTAAAACCTGCTAATACCCTAAAGTTGTGTCTTCACCTTTTGAATGGTTTTCAAGCTTGAAAAGAATATAAATAATCTTATAGACCCTTTCTAAGTTTTTCATGAGGACGGTGATGAACTTATAGGATCTTAAATCATGCTTTCAAGAAGGATTTGAAGCTTGCATACCTATACAATGACTATGAGATCTAGAGTAAGGTCTTCACATGGGCAGTGACACATTTCCAAGGAGTTTTACCCTCAAAGAGGTGTTTTTAAGCCTATATGACTTTATTTGTCATCTACAACTATGCTAATGAATATGGTGAGGTTCCCAAGTATGAACAAGGAATTGAAAAATCCCTCAGTTGTGGCAAACCCTGCACATAAGCCTATAAGGTAGGGAGATAATGATTTATGGTTTTCAGAAGTTTTCAAGTTGAGGAGATTGAATTTTTATAACCATGATGCATAAACCAAGACCTACAACATGTTTTCAAGGATAAGTTTTAAGGTCTAAAAAGATATACAAGCAGGCTTAAGAGATAAAAGAGTTTATAACTACCCTTTTAAGACTCTAGATCATTTAAATAATCCTCATGCAAGTTTGTATATTAAAGTTTAAGCAATGTTTATAGAGTTACAGAATTTAAGAAGGGTTTCTTGAAAAAACAAGATGGAAACATGGCCTCTAAGCTCCTCAAAATGCCTGTAGGTCAAGGTTGAAGAGTTTCAAGAATTTTTTAGGAATAAAAACATGATTTTAGGTTTAAAAGGTCCTAGTTCTCAAGTATATAATGATAAGACAAGGAATTTTTAGCATAAATCCCCTACTTATAGGCCTACATATTTTAGGAAAGATTCCATGACTATCTTGATAGGTAACCAAAGAAGCATTAAGGCTTGTATGATATTTATTAGGTTTCAAGATAACTTAGATAGGTCTCAAGAGTCTCAAAATCTTTAGGGAGTCTACAGGCCTGTAAGTCAAGTGTTCATGGCCCCCAAAGCATTTAAAGAGTGTCTATAGGCTTAGGAATGCTGTTAAGAGTTTGATGTTGTAAGGCTCAAATAAACCCACCTATAGGACCTCTATAAGAGTCAATAAAACCATCAAAACTATCAAAAATCCTTCAAGACTATCTTAGCACTGTGTTAAAATTACAAGACCTCTCCAAGAGCCTTCAAACCTAAAACTAAGTTCATGATTTTCAAGGTTACAAATGACCCCTATAGGAAGCTATGGCTAGTTTTTTAAGAGTATGTAGTGTTTCCTGTGACTCACCAATATTCTCAACTATGATAGAATATTGAATAAGGGCCTCAAGCCTCATGAAGTTACTATAAACTTATAGAGATAAAGTATCAAAAGTTGTAGGCATGATTTTGGAAAATTACTAATGGATTGCATGGCATTGCAAGTAGAATTAGCAATGTTTCCAAACAAGAAATAGGTCTACAAGACTATCAAATAGAATTTAATGAGATTGAAGAAAAATATATAGGTTCTTAAGCATATCTATAGGTTATCAAAATAGAAAAACAAGTTTCAAAGCTCCTCCAAACCAACTTGTAGGTCTACACCCTATCTTGAAAGGTTACATGACCTCTATCAAGTAGGTAAACATAGAAAAGTGTAGGTAGACTAGACAAGGTTACACATTTGATAATATTGTAATGTTTCTAAGATAGATAAGGCTAGGAATATTAAAATGTTTTAAATTATAATGTTATAATAGAAAGTTGTAAGGTTTTTGGTAGGCTTTAGAGAAATTTTCAAACCATTAAAAGTGTCTCAAGATTAATAAAACTCTTATAGGTCTATTACTTTAAACGTATAAGTATCTTAGGGTTTACTTGGGGTTAGAAGGTTTCAAGATCACTAAGGCGTGAATAGATCCCAAAGTATCTTGAGTTCAATCAAGCATATCTACAAGCCTAAAAGACATATTTGGAGATGTTAAGGATTCTAAAGAGCAATCTACAGGTTTATAGTGGTTCTCTTTGGGGGCATGGTGATTATAATAGACATGGTATTTTGAGGGTTTTAAACTCTAAGGAGCCATCAAGATGGCCTATAACTATGGAGAAAGGTTTCCTAACCCTTAATATAATATTTTAAGGCTTCCACACATATTTTTGTATGTTTTAAATCTCAAATAAAGTCTTCATAGGTTCACAAGCTTACCTATAGGCCTATGAGTATGTTCAAGAGGTTTGTAACTAGATTTTAAGTTTTCTTAGGAAGATTTGAGCTAATCTTTAGTCAAAAAAGGTTGTAATGGTAAATTAAACCTATAGAAAAGGGGTTATTAAGATTCTTTAAAAAGATATAGGACTAAATAGAGATGAACTAAGATCTTTCATGGGATAGAAGATTTCCATAAAGGTATGATGAGTTTTGGAAACCTCCTAAGGGATAAAAGACAATTTTAATGATGTTTAAAGACTACCAACATTATGGTTTCAAAGTTATAGGCTTGCAACCTTATTTTACAGGGTAAATTTAGTAAGTTTAAAATAGGTCAAGAGAATTATGAGGTCTTGAGAACAATATTTTGCATGAAACATGAAAGTTGAATTGAAGGAGATTGAAGGTCTATGAGGATATGAGGAAAAGGAATTATAACAAGATTATTATAGGTTTTTATGCTAGAATATGAGACAAAATATGACCCTCAAGCATGGAAATACATGTTTTGTAGATTCTCTAAGAGCTCTCATGGGAAAGTATGAGGATATACCTATTTTTCAAAACCTCCAAGAGACTTTCACTTTAACTTATAAGCTGATTTTAGATATTCCATGATCCTAAAACCTATCTAACACTACTATGTATGAAGTAAGTGGTCATAAAGATCATGATAGAGTTATGGAAGCATTGGAAAAATACCCCTATAAATGTATAACTCCCTCCATGAAGTGGTAGACATGGATAGTCAACCCAAGGCTCTAAATGGGTGTTTAAAATCCATTTATAGGTCAATCATTCAACAAGCATGGAAGTTAAGGAGGAAAATTCAACTTGATCTAGATTCTCTCTAGTATGCATCTATGGGAGGAGGAGATGGGCGAGTTAAGGTTGTTAAGACAGGAGTTTCCAAAGAATGTAAAATCATTGAAGAAGCATATTCACCATGTGAAATCCTTCAAAAGGACAAAAATAACAAAGAATATGGTCTCCTCTCCCACTATTACACCAACCTTCTTGAGATATCCTCATGGGGCTAGCCTAGTGCATTAGAGGAGACTTAATACTTCCATTTTCCTTGTGTCTTTTATTATATAGGCTGATTTATGGAGTAGTGGTAGCATCTATGAGGTATCCTTACGTTTTCCTCTTCTCTCTCATCTTCATTTCTTATATATAGGACTAAAAAAGGATTTTTTAGGATCCCTCTCTTTGGTATGTAAAAACTCTTCTCATTTTGAGTCTTGTAATACTAGATTAGGCCTTGAATTATTAATTAAAAATCTAAATTTCCTTCACTCCTCTTGCTATATCGTTATGTATTTATAATTTTAGTTGTATTTTTGTGTATTTCAGTCTCATTTGCTTAGTTTGAGATTAATTATATATGCATAATAGTCTCTCTTGGTTCACTTTGAAGAAAGTTGTAGACATTGCATCCCTTATGCAAGGTGGTTTATTCATCATACCTTTGTTATAGTATGTTTGTGATACTATTTAGCTTAAAAATAGTCTTATAAGGGTTTTTCTTGTGTTGTTTGAGGAAGTTAATATCTCTATATACTTGGTGCATCACTTTGTTTATGATTTTTAGTCATTTCTTAAAGCATATTTTGAGCTATAAATAGGTCTATTTTAGTAGTATTTAGGCCTACAATTGATCTTATATCAGATGCACATAGTTTATGAAGTCAGCCTTCTCTGAAGGTTCATCCCAAGGAGCCAAGGTCTCACACCTTAAAAATGATCCCATTATTATATCTAAATCACTAATTGATCAAACATGTGAAAGATTTAGGTGACAAAAATTTTCACCATGATGTTTAACTTATGACCAAGTAATTCCATATAAATCTCACATACATGCATTATATTCGTTTTACACCCCTATCCTTGATTCAATGATTTGATTGATATGTTCTCATCTTATTCTTATATTAACATTAGTCAAAAGGTCACATTTTCTCAAATTTATCAAATCAAATAAGAACTTAGTGAATGTATTGTTAACTATATACTTAAATTTAAGACCATGCTTATGAAGATATCACATCAAATCCATGTTAATGAGTTTAAAATTATATTATAAAATAGTTTTCTCCCACCTCATAAGGACAAATTCATGTTTAGTATTATTTTACCTTGATTTTTGTTTAGAAACCCTAATAGGATAGAAACTATTATGTGAATTTAGATTACTAAATATTTGATTTAAGAATGAATCTTAATATAAAAGATTGAAACATATTTTAATGATTTGATAAGTGGCATATGATAAATATAGTAAGTACAATAAAGGAATAAGTACTTAGCTTTTTTTATCAACTGTTTGACTATGAATAACTTTCAATAGTGGAAAATATACTAAAATAAGCCTCTAATTAGTCTATATCTAGAATTATGTTTTTATCTATACAAGGTCAATTATGTCATATTTGGGTTACTATCAATTATTGATATTAACAACTAGTGGTCATTAGTGACCTATGTATAAAAGAGGGTCCATTAGCATATAATCATCTTCACATGCCTCTAAAATCTATGTATGTGTGATATCAAATCTAGATTATGCACACAACTCCAAAAATTAGTCTCCACCTGAAAACCCTAGGTGTGCTTGTGAAGGATAGAAACCTTAAAAAAAAAAGGAAAGTGTAATGGGATTATCTAACCCCAATCACCTCATTAACCATTGCCTATGTATCCAATATTCTGAGGGAAATCAAACCACATGTAGTTCTCCCACTTAGTGTGATTATGAAATTGTGTTCTTTTTGATACTTTAAAATACTTTATATTTTTTTTGATATTCTTCAAACTTGGTTTGTGACTGGTCTTACTGACTGATTTGTAAATTAGGAAGAATATGGAAGTTTTTATCAATATGTAAGAATGTAATATGTATACAAAATAAGTGTCAGGTACCCTATCAAGTGATTCCTTGATTTGTATATATATATATGAGTCAAAATGTTTATTTTATATGTTAGTGACACACTAGGTAGATGGGTCAAACCTAAAGAAATATTTGATTTTAAAAATTATTCATTTCTTAGAGAGGGTTAATAACATCAGGATCAAGTCAATATTGATTGGCAAAATTGACATAATCTAATGATAGTGACCCATTTATAAAAGGACTTCAATGAGAATTTGGGCATCTCTATGCAAGATAATATATAATTTTTAAATAGATAATAAGGTTCGTATAGGTGTGCAACAACATATGGAGAGGATCAAACTCATAAGGTAACATGTAGGTGTGAGACAATGGAAAATTAAAACCATATCTATGTGAACAAGTCATCCATAGTAAAAGTATGCCAATATTATCATTGTTAAGTACTTATTAGAATAATTTTATATATACAAATACCCCCATTTTATTCTAGTAATGGAATTACTAGAGTAAAATCAAAATTTATAGCTAAATGTGTACAACACTCTTTGAATTTGGTAGCAAAATGTAATTTTGAAAGTCACACAAAATGAAAAATTAAAACAAATAAATGATAGTAAATTTCCATAGATTTAACTTAAAAATACAAACTTTAGATTTGAAAATGAAAGATAAATGAAGAAGTACACATGTGTGTTTGTGATAACCATGTTTCCCTTTAATATTTCTAAGATGATGATTCCTTATTGAAGAATTGGAGAAAGAAATTTTATGCTAAATCACTTGGAGAGTTGTTCCTAACTTTAAACCATGGATAAATTAAGGGTGGTCAAATATAAATTTTGTGTAACTATGCAACTCTTGAATTGGGAAGAAAACATGCATAAAATCTCATATATGTGGGGAAAACTACACAATGTACTAAACCAAATAACTATTCAAATATTATAAATATAGGAACCACATGATGGGTTCACTAGAATTAATTTAATGGTCATTGAATGTTATTAAACCTCAATGTACACTACCCATAAAAACATGAATCAACATTTACAAATAGATTTATAGATTCAAGGTTTCTCTATACTCTATGCAAATTAAAAAAGTGTTTTCAAATAAACAACTATAATAATGATTACTAAAAAAATGTGTAGATGTACATGAATCAATATCATTCCCCTCTGGAACTATGCCAAATCTAAATTGTCATTATATGTATGTGCATGAACCACTATCATGCCTCATGAATATAATTTTTTTTACTCTATTTTCTATTTAAAAATATTTTTTTGTGCTAATAGGTGTAAAATTTGATAAAGATTAGGATGTTAAATTTGTGTAATAATTAACAATTTTAATTTTGGATATTGATAAATATGGAAATTTGATATTTTTGGAAAAACACTAAGAAAATATGCATTGTGCTCTCTCTCTCATACACACACCCCATTTTAAAATTCAAATAGGGACCCACTATTGTTTTAATACCTTTATTCAAATCCCTATAAACCTTAGAGATCCATGACATTGGTTTTAATATGCAAAAGGCTAAGGTTGTCCTCAATGTCTACATTTATAGAGGTTTGAATTTTTAAAATCAAAGCTTGATCATTGATTTTGATTCATTTTAAACCTTGGGTTTTCATAATTCTTCTTGAAATTTGACTTTATGATTTTTATAGTATAACATAACTAATGTGTCTTGACCTAGTGTTTCTTTGATTTTTGTATGTTTGTAAGACTATTGACAAGAACTTATAAATTATTCATGTCGAGGACCTACCATTATTATCCAAAATTGAGACAAGTGGCAAAATCATGTTAGCCTTAGCCTTTTAGCCTTTACAAAATTCTAAGTGTTTCAAATTCCCTGAGCTCTGATGTTTTAACAGTTGGCACATTATGTTAACTCATAGTCTTAGAGTATACAAAATAGGTTCAAAGGTCTAGAGTTATCAAGTTATGAGACCTTGATAGATGGAAAAACCTTGTTACCCAAGACTTACCACATTTTGACTAAATTTATATACTTTATCGACAACTACATCACCACATGACATCCACGTGGTAGAACCACATTTATCTATGACAAAGTTCACCTCAACTAAAATTCTAAGTATTTAAATATTTTGAGCCCCAAGAATACACTACGTGGCATAAACACATTACTCAAAACCATGAAAGTTTAAGGAAAATTTAATTATTTAATATTCCTAAGGTTCCATAGTTTTGAGAGCTCGATAAGTGGCACAATTTTGTTAACCTAGAACCTGAAAGGTTAAAACAAATTCTAATGGCCCTGAGTCCCTAATTATAATGGTCCTAAGGTTTTTAGATTTGAGAGTTTGACAATTGGCATAATTTTTTTAACCAAAAACTTCAAAGAATAAATATCAAGTTAATATTTTAATGGTTTCATGGCTCTGAGTCTCCAAGTCTTTGTAGTGTTGAGATCACACAACGTGGCAAGATTATATTACCTAGAGCCTTCATAGGAATATACATATTTCAAAGGTTTAAACAACTAATTTTTTTAGCCTTTGAGTTCTCACAACCCTGAGACCACTCCATGTGGCTTAATTTAATTAACGCACAGCTATTGAACATATAAAATAGGATTATAAATCTAAAGACTTGGGTAAGAAAGAAATAGAAAAGTGATATGATCAAAGAGATGCATGGCTAAAGTATGAATAAATGAGTTTGATATAAAAGTAGAAGTCAGTGTTTAAAAACTTGACACCTATCTTAAATAAAGTGACTAGACATACAAAGTCATCAAAAAGTTTCCATATGAAAAACATGAACCCACCAAAGTTGATTGGCACATTTAATTTAAAATAAGAACAAAATCAAAATCCATTATTCACATTTAGGTTACAAAAATTATGTATTCAAGGCATAGACTTTTCACTATATATATACAAAGGAATGTCACTTCATCATTAATCTACAAGTGAACATTACAATTTTGAGCTCTTTAGTGACCAAAATCCCTAGTTTTCTCAACGAATTTACAAAGAGAATTTAGATAGGTTTAAAAATTAATTAAATTTTTTAGCTTACTAAAATGGCTTATATAAAAGTGACATGTGTCTATAATCCTTCTATATACTCTATTTCTAGACACACTAAGTATATTGACATAGTATTTGATAAGAGTGTCCTAGATTTTAAGTTTCCATACTATTCAGCCCTTTAGAATAAAGTGTAGTTTGTAGCACCATATTATTCATAGGATTGAATATTCTAATAGAATAAATAATAAATTTAAGACCTATTTCCAATCAAGACCATGGGACTTCATTAAGCAACAGTGAAACTAGAGGTAATTCTAATCATTGATTTGTTCAATGATATTTTATTTAATGGTATTTGTTCTAGGGACTACCTACATATCAAAAAATGGGAAAATGCAATTTCATATGTTTAAGTAAGGGAAGTTGAGATACCTTAGACTCCAAAAACCTGAGGTTTCCTATAACCAAGTAATAGCTAATGTATGGCTTGAACACAACACTATGGATGAAAATTGAAACAGTGATTGGTGAAGGGTCGAAGATTAAACTAAAGAGAGCCCTTTCCTCCAACAGTATCATTAAATTTAGGCTTGGTATCATAATAGCCATGGCCCTTTCAAATATATTATATGGATTTGATAGCATCACATATGTATAGGTATAATGGGTCCCATTATTAACCATCCTCCTAACTTTTGATAAAATTATTGCCTTAGGAGAGATAATAAATGTTAAACTAAAGGCCTAAATTTATAAACACGAAAAAAATCTAGTTGATGGAAAATTTAATATGATGTCATATATATTATATTTATTCCTTTGGATGGTCCATATATCCCATGGGTAATTATGGAAACCATCAGTAGAATATGTAGATAATAGAATCTATGAAGATTAGTCTTTCATGTTTGTCTACAGATATAAGAATGAGATTACAGAAATTTGTGAGAAAACCTATCCTCAAGTTTAAAAAACCATTAATGGCACTTGGATGCCTAGAATATCTAAGAATATAAAAATAATCATAGGAAAAATAGGGGATTATTGGTATAACCCAAATTATACCATAATATGAATTATAATAATAAGGGCAAATCTTTTATTTTTACCATGTTATGTTATATACAAGCTTACAAAATAAGAGGTGGCACACCAAATATAAAATAATATAGATGAATAACTTGGCCTTAAACATCAATATTATTATTATAATGCCCTTATAAGCATTGGGTAGCTCCAATTTATAATGAGGGCACACTTCAACTAGGTAAGGGAAATCATATCACATTACAATTTAAATATGGTCAATTCAGGGAATGGAACCCTAAGGGAAAAGTTAGGAATTATCTTAGATACATTAATTAAAATAAGGGGGTGACCATTACATATGGTCACCAAGAGTATGATCATGATTTTAATTTTCTCAATGCATCAGATGACTCAAAAGTGTGGACCCATATGAAGGACAATCAAATGTCCATGATAGTTTCCCAAGCCACTCAACATGACCCTGATATTACCAAGGAGTAATAAAATGAGATGATGGAGTAGGAATAAATATACTAGAATAATTTTTGGCCTCCAACATAGCCTTAGGAGCTAGTAGGACAATACTAACCTCACTCTCCTATAGGAGAAGAAACTAATTTAAAAGAGGGAGAGTCTAGTGGTCAAAAAGAGGAAAACCTCCAAATCAAAAAGGAAATTCTCAGAGGTCTCCCTAGTCCCCATATAGATTCCACACATCTAGATTCTACCACCATTTTGGTCACAACTACTATAGTTGATAGGACTACTCCTCCTCAAGAAAGGTAAAATAACACATTATCTATGTCACCTCTCCCTCCACTTACACCACCTACATAGGTGAGTATCGTAGACTTTAGATAAGAATATTTCTCATCTCTCCCATCCATTCCTCCATCCCCTTGATACTTTTAGGTAATTCCATACCCATCCATTACCACTAGTGAGGGGCCATCTCCTCAAACACTCCCTACTTTACCAATCCCCCTTTCATCCACCCTTCCCTCTACCACTGTTGTTCCACTCTCCACTCCACCACCACCTATAGTAGTAGTCCCTACTACTATAGCTCCTTCATTTTTTTTGTCATTACCTTCACCTCCTATTCTTCCCATGGTCACTTACCAAAGGAATTAAAAATTTCTTCCAACCTCCTCTAAAATTCAAAAAATAGAGGAAAGACCATCATTAGGTCTTGTTAGTCCAAAATAATCCCTTGATGAGGAGGAAGCAGAGGAAGATGAACATGGACATGTAATATCTCTAGTGGAATATCCTACATATGAGGAAGAATTCAATGTAAAAATATTATGGGACCAAATTTGAGTTTAAGTGATTAGGGAGTCCTAAATGAATTAGATGAGGAATCAGAATTAGAAAAGGCTAAATCAATTATCCTAAGAAGTTTGCAAGAAGAAGAAACTTCAATTGGAGTATTAGGCTAGCAGATCCTTACTAAAGAGGAAATATAAAGCATAAATAAGGTAATTTATTCCTTCCTTATTATGTTACTATTGTAAATACTCAAGCTATGGATTTGCCTATGGCCATTCTAGGGTCACCATGTTCTAGTTCGAGTGATTTTTCTATTCTTTCAATATCAACACAAATAAATGCTCTAAAGAAAAGATTTTATTTTGAGAATTGAATTTAAATTTATATTTTTCATCCTAAAGGGATACCAATCCCCCCTTAATCTTAAAAAAAATTGGAGATACCATTGTCATAATCCACACCTACATAATCAGCCACCATGAGAGTTCCCAAAACTCTAGGCTTAAGCAAATATGTGGTTGAAGTCACCCCATAGAGGGAATCCTCACCATCATATAGAATTATTTAACCACCCCTCAAATTCTTAATTCAAATAAGTTCTTCATTAACACCTCTAGTAATAACTCTCCCTCCTATAACCACTCCACCCTCTACCTATGAATACCCAAGTCAATCAGAAGAAGTAGGAAAACTTCTTATTCCCCAATGGGTTAAAGAACTTTAAGATTGAAATTATGAGAGATAGAATATAGTCACTACTAAACTACATACAATCTCCACTTGTTTTGATAGGAAAAGTGTCACCATTCAAAGGGTAAAGAAGAAGAAGGAAGTGAACATAAATACAAGGGAATAAATTAAGTTTGAATCGACTTATTTCCCTTGGCTAAAAAGGCCAAAAAGATTCCAAATAACCCAATAAAATATATAGAGGATTTATTTTCTTTTTTGGATTCAGATGGAGAATCAATGAAGTAAATGTACAATATCAAGGAGGATGCATGAAAAATATTATTTTAGAAATAGATTATGCATGCTCCTTGAGAAATTATAGATAGTGTAGAGTTTGTAGTCACAAGGTTGTACAATCTTTTGAATAATATTCGAATTTATAGAAGAGAAATATAGTATGATAGAACAAATATGATTAAAATTTGGTACCAACTAAAATAATATGAGAAAAGGCTTACCTTTTTGGTTCAATTTTTGAAAAGTAGTGCATCCAATCATCTGAACCTGATATCCAACCAAGATGTTTCATGGACCTTGAGTTATGTAATTTCAAAAAGGGATAGTGTCCTTAATTGTCATACATAGATGATGTCCTTAATGGGACATTTTGTAAACCATGATAATGAGACCTTAGAAATTTTGAGATATATGAGGGTCACTAATGTGATTACCTCTATTAGAGAATTAGTAAATAGGCCTAGTTTTGAGACACTCCCTAAAGTCATTGAAAATAACTTTAAGGAATAAGTTGATGGAACTATATATAAGACCAATGATGATATCTTATAGCTAATTAATTTTGCTAAAGATAGAGTGACAAAGGTTGAATACCTTGGAGTAGAGTTTAAGAGCTCAGAGATAAAACATACAAGGTTAATGGATAATGTCATCAAAATTTTCAAGCCTTCCCTACTTAGTTTTGATATTATTGATAAATATTTTGAGGCATCACATGCATTATTTGAAAAACTCAAGGCCATATAGGGAGCAATGGGGTCAAAACTAAGCACATAGGTAATTAAAAGTGCTAACACATTGACATAAGGTCCCTAATTTTCGGGATATGCAGTCATACATACTCCAACAAGACCATTTTTGATTCCCCAAGGGCCTACGATGTTTATTTTATTTTCTATAGCTTTCACTCAACCATCATCCTCTACTATCGATGCCACATTAGCACCACTCTAAATATGAATATGTATTTTCATGTTACATCTAAATTAGAACTGATGGTTCCTAATTTATTTGGCATATATATATATATATATATATATATATATATATATATATATATATATAGACTTTGCTTGGAGGATGAAGAAACCCCTCCCAAATCCTATATATATTTGTATCCTCCCTATCCCAAAGAGAGGATAATTTTGTCTATTAATATTAATAGGAAATTATATGGATTGTTTTGCAATTCATCTTGATGTGCAAATCTGGTTCTTCTCCAAACCTATAAATCTTGTAAGAATTTTTGTCATTATTGTATTTTATTTGTGCATTAGTTTTATATTAAAACACATTTATTCATATTGTGTTATTTACTAATTTGATTTCCTTTTGTGTAATAATGATAATCCCCCTTTGTATATGTCTAATTACAATCTCATATTAGCAACAACCTTTGATTATACACGTTAAATTTTACTATATTCTTGTTTCCTTGGACTCTTAACTATGTTTTCTTATTGGTGTGATTATATTATCTTGAATCAAACACTAATTTTTGATTATTTGTCCAACCCCTAGTTCAAGAGTTGGCTTTAAAAAGTTTCATCTTGTTTAGTCCACAGGCCTTCTTTATTGCCCTAACTTTCCCTCTTTTTTATTTTTTTTTTGGTCAAACCCACCTTAGGTTAGATCCATCATATATCCACAAATCTCAATTAGATATATATTCACATCCATATTTGAACCATCTATGATAAACAACTACTCAACTCACCACTATTCCACCAACAGGTTGTTTATAAAACTCAATACCTAGTAACTCACGCCTTGGAGTAAATTTCTTTCACTAATCCTAAAATGTTAGAGGTTACCTCATAAGGTTTCTTAGTGTGCATAAAACCCAAATAATAATTTATCTGATATTAGAGGGAGGGGCTCAACCTCCGTCTCTATTTCTTTGAAAATAATTACTTGACTTATACTGGATATACTCAAAATATTAACAAGGTCCACCTCAAATAATTTCTATACCCATCTTTGGAAATCCATAAGAAATTTAGGTCAGATAAATGTGACTTAAGAATACCCCAGGTTTAATAATACCCCAAGTTTAATCATACTCTCCTAATAGACAACCTCATCTTCATCTGCATCTAATGACCTAAACATGGCTAACTTTTTCTACTATCAACGTTGTTGGAGACATGCATGGTTTACCCATAAACCCTACAAAGTATCTTTCTTCCTTTTCTCCCTCAAGAGGTAGGACTAATAAAGAACACATAAAGTCTTTTAAGACTAATTTGGAGATACTAAATGTAGTCCATTAAGACATGGCATGTATACTCTTTCCCTTTAAATTACAAGACATTGTCTATGACTAGTTTCTTAATATTTTGGTATGTTCAATTACATCTTGGGATGAATGTCAAAACACCTTTTTGGCACAGTTTGGACAAGTCACCAGTGCAAGTGTTGTATACCAACACTTTTAAATCATGAGAAGATAACCAAATGAACAAATATAAGCCTTAAATTCTAGATTTCAAAATATGTATAGTAGACTTAAAGCTACTTAACAACTTGTTGAGGCATTGGCCCTCAAAATGTACAAGAATGCCTTGGACCCTATGACTATTATCTTTCTCTATAGAGCTTCTAATTTTGGTATGTTACCTTTGTCTTATGTTGAATTTATTAACATGGATAAATAATTTAACCTTTAGTCACAAGCCTTGGCCCCACTTAATTTTGGTCATGTTTTCCATCCTTCAACCCAATTCCAAATTCAAATCAAAATATTATGGCAAAAAACTAGAACTAGGGGTACACCCACTTGTTAGGGTGTGGAGCTAAAAGCTTCACCAAGGAGCATACTAAAACAGGTTCGGGTCTACACAGACACCGGCGTCGGTCAGGGACAACCGACGTCGGTCAGTTGCAGTTACAGAGGCGTCGACGTCGGCAGTAGGGTCGGCCGACGACGGTCACAAGCGAACAGGCAGGAACCGACGTCAGTTACCTGTGTGTCCAGAAAGTGATTTTCGAGGACAGAAGCGAGTGTTTGCATGATGAGTTTGAGTTGTAGTCTCAAGCTCGCGTCTCTATTATTAGCAATATTATTTTTAGAGCCCTTGTTGAAGAGGCTTAACTGTTTGTTGTAAGAGCATGCTCAAGTTTCCTAATTCTATATGTAGGAAAGATCTTCTTAGCTTAGAGAGTTGAATGTATCAGTAATAGTAGAACATTGTGAATGTTTGAAGGACAGTACTGAGTTGCATCAATCCAGGTTGTTGGATTTGATTGTACTTGAGAGAGAGCTCTTGAGGAATAGAGATCTAGTGAGAGATCTTGTGTGCATCTGAGAGAGGTGTGGAAGAAAGAAGTTTCTTCATTGTATTCCTATTGTAAAGAGTTTTAATACAAGTTTTCAGGGTGTTTTCTTGTATATCTTGTTCTGTGCTATTTATCATTTCAGTTACTTATCTATCTGATTTATTTCCGCATTTATTGCTTTCACAAGTGTAATCTATTGTTGGTTTGATCCCCCAACACCACTTACCTTTATCCCATGCTCCACCTAAATAGAACTTTAGATTCTTGAATAATTTTATACCTGTATTTATCAAAAAAAACTTGAGTCAATCTTTAACACCAATTAATATTGTTACTACACATGACACAACTTATGACTCCATAAAACAAAACTATAAAATATCTAATGGATGGTGAAAAAATTACGCAATGAGTTTCTACACATGTAGAGGCACATGAGAAACATTGGTGGATAGAATACCAACCAAAGCTTTAAATTCTAGAGGTACAACATGACTTTCAATAGGCCTAGGGATAATCTAGTGTAGTATCCACCTAACAAGATACCATAAATAAACATCATAGAATTAGCCCTTCCTAATTGGTTCGGAGTTCATAATACATCGCAACATGGTGAGCTAGACTACATATAATTTTTTACTAACTTTTAGAACTTTCAAAAGGAAATGGATATACATGAAGTTTTTTTAAAATCCAATAGAACCATATTCCTCTACTGCTTTAGGACATCCTAGTATAACATGGTCTTTGAGGCCTATGACTTCCCATTCCCAATGGAGGATGAGAATGAACCAGAGGATAATGACGATGATGATGATGATATGATTTCCATCTATTAGTTCTACAAGAATAATATAATATGAGGAATAAGAATCTTGATAATGTATCCATGCCCCCTAATAATAATGTTATCACTCCTCTAAATACAAAGGCCAACAACAATCTACCTCCTCCAAAAGGAAATGATCAATTACAGAGTGCAAAGCCACAAAGTAGAGGAGAGTAAAATATTATTGAGGAAATGAAGAAGATCAAAGCTAATATCATTCTTCATGAGTAAGCCTAGATCATCAAATAGAGAGAGTTCTTACTTAAATCCCTAATTGGAAGGTCATATACTAACAAATCAAAATATACACATACAAATGTAGTTGTTTATAAAGATACGCACTCATGAGGTACCACCTTTTCTATTAACCATTAGAATGTTTGAAAATAATATGCATTATTGTTTGGTTGACTCAGGTGACTCAACCAATGTGATGCTTACAACTATATGCAATAAATTGAGTTTAACCCTAGATAAACTAGATAAGTCATGTGTCCCATGTGTTAGAAAACTTATAAATGTGCACATCCAGATTGCATCTGAGCCACATGTACAATAATACATAGATATTTTAGTCATTAACATTCTAGAATCTTATAGCTTTTTGCTGATTTTTTATTGGTCAAAAACATTGAATACATGGTTACATATTTCTCACATATGTGATTTCCTTAGAAAGGAGTAGCCAACCAGATATAAGTAAAAAGAGAACTAAACATGAAGTACCTAATCATGGAGTATAATTTTAAGAATGAAAAAGTTGACTTTATAGCCTTACATGACAGTGTTCACACTTTCACAATAAATAAAGAATCTCATGAACAAGAATTTAAAGTTCCTTCTCAGTTATGGACTCTCCATTTTGATCAAGCTAGATAAAAGTAAATTTTAGGTATTAGTATAGCTTTGGTTGATCCAGATGGGAAGTAGTATCTAGATTCTTATAGACTATAATTCCCTTAAACTAATAATAGAGTTGAGTATGGATGTATAATCTTTGGTCTATAATTTGCATGGAATCATAATATCAAATAGGTGTAAATATTTAGTGACTTAGAACTAGTTGTTAACCAAATCATGAAGAACTATAAATGTAAACACACCTATTTGAAGAAGTATAAGCACTAAACATGAGACTTGATTGAATATTTTGAAGCATTCAACATCAAATCCATCCCAAGATAAATAAATAAAATGGCAAATTCATTAAAAACTTCAAATATTAATCTATCACCACTCCAAGAATCCAATATGTAAAAATTCTTATAGAACTAGTTACTTATCCCTCTATCCCAGATAATATAGACAACTTCTAGGTATTTGAGGATGATCATAAAATTGTAAAATTCATGAGTATTTATGGTACCTTCCAATCTCAATTAATAGATGAGAAGGATGATCCCATGTATACTAAATATCTAGGAGAAGACGGTGGCCTACAATTAAAATAGAATCACATCATTTTGGGGATAGTCTCTATATATCAAGCTTTCAATGTAGATCCACAAGATCAATATTAAAATTAGTTTAAAATAACTGAATCTAATTTCATCATGGAGAATTTAGGCACTGACCAACATCTTGAGTATGTAAACATTGGCCTCAATTGCACTAAAAGTGAGAAACAAAAGTTGAAGAGTATGCTAACCAAATACAAAGATGTGATCACCTAAACATATGAATATTTGAAAGTACTTGAATAAAGGATCATCACACATACCATCCCATTAGATCTAGATCATAAGCCCTCTAAGCAAAGATAAAGTCTAGTAAACCTAATTCTAGAACCTCTCATACAAATAAAAGTATAAAAGCTATTAAATGCTAGGATTGTCTTTCCAATTAGGCATTCCATCATGGTAACCAACCTAGTGTTATTCAGGAAGAATAATGGAGAAATTAGGATCTGTGTTGACTTCAAGAATCCGTAATGATCATCAAAAAAAGATAACTATCCTTTACCCTCCCTAATTTATGTTTTCATCACTATTCCCCTAACCCTATTCCCCCCTTTTGCATTTGATATCTATCTTTATTATTATGAATGAAAAAGGGTTTATGTTTTGTAGGTATTTCATGTATTAACTCAATATATAATTAATCAAAAAACCTCTAAATATTATCACACATACCCATATCAAAAAATCAAGCACACAGTCAAATAGGATGTAGATGTGGTTATTAGACAAGGCTACAATGTGGCTATGTCTTCCTCCTATGGAATATTGCAAAGTGTTTTCATTGATGTCAAGGTTGATGTCATTGATGTTAAGGTGCATCTAGTGAAGATGTATGGTGAGTGGTCTTTGAGATAAGAGTTTGTGTGCTTGATGTAACAAGGAAGCCATGTGATAATAGAGAATTTGAAGGAAACTTAATGTCTCTCTATTGAGAGAGAATTTGAAGTCAACTTAATGATTCTTCTATTGGTTGATTTCAAGGTTCAAGTCAAGTGAGCATTAAACCATGTTTGAGTACTAGTTCTTGAATACAAGGTGTCTTGAGAAGCCTAGTCTAGATCCTACAAGAAGGTGTGCATAGTGAAGTTGATGAAGTAAGCATAATCTTGTGAGAAGTTGTTTGGAATTGTGATCATGTAAGAGAAGTGTAGATACTTTCACAAGTGTTTCAAGGTTAGTTATCAAGTTTTAAGTGGTTAAGAAGCCTAGTCATGACACTAGTCATAACTCGAAGAGACCTTGTGAGAAGGTATGAGTATGATGATTTGGTGAGATGAGTGCACACAGGCATGAATAGATGTATAAATTTAATTGAAAATGTATATGAGACATTGGTTCACTCATGATAGTCTTAGGGTGAGCCTATAGGGGTAAGACTTTCAGACCAAATATGTACCTAGACTACTCCTAAACCCTTCCTAGCCTAATGAGTAATAAACCAAAAACTAACAAGAACAAAAAAATTACTAATAGGTCAAGATCTTGAAACAATACTCAGAATTGATTCATATTGATTGCTTGAAATAATTACAAACCCAAACCATGCTTAAAAATTCTAAACTTAGAAATTAAAGATTACATGCAAAATTCAAAAAAAACTAAAATAAATGTCTATTTTTAGCAACTATTATTTATAGTAAGTTTCACATGCAAGCGCATGTGGCTCTAATTTTTTTTAAAAATAATTTAAATAGTAAAATTAGAATATGAGATGAAATTCAACTAAAGTTGGCTTTTGGTTCTAAAAATATATAATATTTAAATTTAGAAAAATTTTAAAAATTTTATTAAAAGCTAATTTCAGAGTCTCAGATGATCACATTTGGCCTGCAAAAAATATCAAAATCAAATCTAAATGGATAGAGTTGATTAGGGCAGAATCAAACTTTTTGAGACGGTCATTTAGACACAAATTAATAAGAATAAAAAAGTTATCAATGGGCAAAGATCTTGAAATAATACTCAAAATTGATTCGTATTGATTGCTTGAAATAATTACAAATCCAAACCATGCTTAAAAAACTTAAACTCAAAAATTAAAGTCTACATGTAAAATTTGAAAAAAACTAAAATCTAAAAAAAACATCTATTTTTAGCATCTGCTATTTATAGTGAGTTTCGTATGCAAGTGCATGCAGCTCTAAATTTTTTTTGAAATAACTTAAATAATAAAATTAGACTATGGGATGAAATTCAACTGAAGTTGACTTCCAGTTCTAAAAATATGTAATTTTTAAATTTAAAAAATTCTCAAAACAAACATTAAAAATTAATTTTGAACCCTTATATGATCACGTTTAGCCTCCAAAAAATATCAAAATCAAATCTAAGTGGATAGAGTTGCTTAAGGCAGAATCAAACATTTCGAGATGGTTGTTTTGACGTAAAAACTAACAAAAACAAAAAAATTACCAATAGACTAAGATACTGAAACAATACTCAAAATTGATTTTTATTGATTACTTGAAATAATTACAAACCTAAATCATGCTTAAAAAATCCTAAACTCAGAAATTAAAGTCTACATGTAAAATTTAAAAAAAAACTAAAATCTAGAAAAAATATCTATTTTTAGCAGCTACTATTTATAGTAAGTTTTGCATGCAAGCACGCGCGGATCTAATTTTTTTTAAAATACCCTAAATAGTAAAATTAGACTATGGAACACAATTCAACTGATGTTGGCTTTTGGTTCTAAAAATATATAATTTTTAAATTTAGAAAATTCTCAAAAAATTTATTAAAAGCTAATTTCAAATCCTCAAATGATCACGTTTGGCCTCCAAAAAATATTGAAATTAAATCTAAATGGATAGAGCTACTTAGAGTAGAATCAAACTTTTTAAGATGGTCGTTTTGACGTAAAAACTAACAATAATAAGAAAATTACTAATAGGCCAAGATCTTGAAACAATACTCAAAATTGATTCGTATTGATTGCTTGAAATAATTACAAACCCAAACCATGCTTTAAAAAGTCTAAACTCAGAAATTAAAGTCTACATGCAAAATTTGAAAAAAAAACTAAAATCTAAAAAAATGTCTATTTTTAGTAGTCATTATTTATAGTAAGTTTCGCATACAAATGTGCACGGCTCTAAATTTTTTTTGAAATAACTTAAATAGTAAAATTAGACTATGGAATGAAATTTAACTAAAATTAACTTCCAATTCTAAAAATATATAAATTTTAAATTTAGAAAATTCTCAAAAAAATTATTAAAAACTAATTTCAGACCTTCAGATGATCACGTTTAGCCTCTAAAAAATATTGAAATTAAATCTAAGTAGATAGAGATGCTTAAGATAGAATCAAATTTTTTGAGACAATCATTTTAGCGTAAAAAATAATAACAAAAAAATTATTAATAGGCCAAGATCTTGAAACAATACTCAGAATTGATTCGTATTGATTGTTTGAAATAATTAAAAATCTAAACCATGCTTAAAAAAGCTTAAACTCAAAAATTAAAGTCTACATACAAAATTTAAAAAAAAACTAAAATCTAAAAAAAAATATCTATTTTTAGTAGCCACTATTTATTGTAAGTTTCACATGCAAGCACGTACAGCTCTTTTTTTTTTTTGAAATAACCTAAATAGTAAAATTAGACTATGAGATGAAATTTCACTGAAGTTGACTTTCAATTTTAAAATTATATAATTTTTAAATTTAAAAAATTCTCAAAAATTTTATTAAAAACTAATTTCAGAGCCTTAGTTGATCACGTTTGGGCTCTGAAAAATATCAAAATTAAATTTAAGTGGAGCTTAGGGAAAATCAAACTTTTTGAGATGGTCATTTTGGTGTAAAAACTAATAAAAACAAGAAAATTATCAATAGACCAAGATCTTGAAACAATACTCAGAATTGATTCGTATTGATTACTTAAAATAATTACAAACCTAAACCATGCTTAAGAAACCCTGAACTCTGAAACTAAAGTCTACATACAAAATTTAATAAAAATTAAAATCTAAAAAAATATCTATTTTTAGCAACCGCTATTTATAGTAAGTTTAGCATGCAAACATGTGTGGCTCTAATTTTTTTAAATAACTTAAATAGTATAATTAGATTATGAGACAAAATTCAACTGAAGTTGACTTTCAGATCTAAAATATATAATTTTTAAATTTAAAAAATTTATTAAAAACTAATTGTGGACCCTCAGATGATCACGTTTGACCTTCAAAAAATATTGAAATCAAATCTAGGTGGATAGAGTTGCTTAGGGTATAATCAAACTTTTTAAGACAGTCGTTTTGATGTAAAAACTAAGAACAAAAAAAAAAAAAATAGGCCAAGATCTTGAAACAATACTCAGAATTGATTCGTATTGATTGCTTGAAATAATTACAAACCCAAACCATGCTTAAAAAAAATTAAACTCAAAAATTAAAGTCTACATGCAAAATTAAAAAGAAAAACTAAAATTAAATAAAATATATATTTATTTTTAACAATAGTTATTTATAATAAGTTTTGTATGCAAGCACACAACTCTAAAAAAAATTTGAAATAACTTAAATAGTAAAATTAGACTATGAGATGAAATTCAACTGAAGTTGACTTTCAGTTCTAAAAATGTACAATTTTTAAATTTAAAAAATTCTTGAAATAATTATTAAAAACTAATTTCAAACCCCCAGATGATCACGCTTGGCCTTTAAAAAATATCAAAATCAAATATAAGCGAATAGAGCTACTTACAATAGAATCAAACTTTTCGAGACAATCATTTTAGCATAAAAACAAGAAAATTACCAATAGACCAACATCTTGAAATAATACTAAAAATTGATTCATATTGATTGCTAGAAATAATTACAAACCTAAACAATGCTTAAAAAAGCCTAAATTCGAAAATTAAAGTCTACATGTAAAATTCAAAAAAAAATTAAAATCTAAAAAAAATGTTTATTTTTAGTAGCCGTTATTTATAGCAAGTTTCGCATGTATGTGTGGCTCTAATTTTTTTTTAAAATAACTTAAATAGTAAAATTAGACTATGGGATGAAATTCAACTGAAGTTGACTTTCAATTCTAAAAATGTATAATTTTTAATTTTAGAAAATTCTTTAAAAATTCATTAAAAGCTAATTTCAGACCCTTATATGATCATATTTATGCTTCAAAAAATATTGAAATAAAATCTAAGTGGATAGAGCGGTTTAGGATAGAATCAAATTTTTTGAGACAATCATTTTAGCACAAAAACTAATAAGAACAAGAAAATTATCAATAGGTTAAGATCTTGAAACAATACTCAGAATTGATTCGTATTGATTACTTAAAATAATTACAAACCCAAACTATGCTTAAAAAACCTACACTTAGAAATTAAAGTCTACATACAAAATTTGAAAAAAATTAAAATTTAAAAAAAATGTATATTTTTAACAGTCGCTATTTATAATAAGTTTCACATGCAAGCGCATACGGTGCTAAATTTTTTTTGAAATAACTTAAATAGTAAAATTAGACTATGGAACAAAATTCAACTGAAGTTGACTTTCAGTTTTAAAAATATACAATTTTTAAATTTAAAAAATTCTCAAAAAAATCATTAAAAGATAATTTTGGACCCTCAAATGATCATGTTTGACCTTAAAAAAATATCGAAATAAAATCTAAGTAGATAGAGATGCTTAGAGCAGAATCAAACTTCTTGAGACGGTTATTTTGATGCAAAAACTAACAAGAACAAGAAAATTACCAATAGGTCAAGATTTTGAAACAAAAATTGATTTGTATTGATTGCTTAAAATAATTACAAACCCAAACCATGCTTAAAAAATCCTAAATTCAGAAATTAAAGTCTACATGCAAAATTCAAAAAAATCTAAAATTTTAAAAAAATATATCTATTTTTAACAGGTGCTATTTATAATATGTTTCTCATACAAGAGCACACAACTCTAAATTTTTTTCAAAATAACTTAAATAGTAAAATTAGACTATGGGATGAAATTTAACCGAAGTTGACTTTCGATTCTAGAAAGATATAATTTCTAAATTTAAAAAAAATATTGAAAAAAATATTAAAAGTTAATTTAAGACACTCAAATGATCACGTTTAACCTCTAAAAATATCAAAATCAAATCCAAATAGATAGCATTATTTAAGGCAGAATCGAGCTTTTTGAGACGGTCGTTCTAGCGTAAAAATTAATAAAAATAAGAAAATTACCAATAGGCCAAGATCTTGAAACAATACTAAAAATTGATTCATATTAATTGCTGAAAATAATTACAAACCCAAACCATGGCTAAAAAAGCCTAAACTTGAACATTAAAGTCTACATGTAAAATTTGAAAAAAATTAAAATCTAAAAAAATGTTTATTTTCAGCAGCTATTATTTATAACAAGTTTCGCATGTAAGCGCACGTGGTTCTAAATTTTTTTTGAAATAACTTAAATAGTAAAATTAGACTATGGGATGAAATTCAACTAAAGTTGACTTTTGATTCTAAAAATATATAATTTTTAATTTTAAGAAATTCTCAAAAAAATTATTAAAAGTTAATTTTAGACCCTCAAATGATCATATTTGACCTTCGAAAAATATCAAAATAAAATCTAAGTGGATAGAGTGGCTTAGGACAAAATCAAACTTTTTGATAAAATCATTTCAGTACAAAAACTAACAAGAACAAAAAAATTATCAATAGGCCAAGATATTGAAACAATACTTAAAATTGATTTGTATTGATTGCTTGAAATAATTACAAACCTAAACCATACTTAAAAAAACCTAAACAAAGAAATTAAAGTCTACATACAAAATTTGAAAAAAAATAAAATTTAAAAAAAAAATGTCTATTTTTCGCAGTCTCTATTTATAGTGAGTTTCGCATGCAAGCGCATGCGACTCTAAATTTTTTTCTAGATAACCTAAATAGTAAAATTAGACTATGAGACGAAATTCAACTGAAATTAATTTTTGATTTTAAAAATATACAATTTAGAAAATTTTCAAAAAAATTATTAAAATCTAATTTCGAACCCTCAGATGATCACGTTTAGCCTTCAAAAAATATCGAAATCAAATCTAAGTGGATAGAGATGCTTAAGGCAAAATCAAACTTTTCGAGACGATCAGTTTGACACAAAAAGTAACAAGTTAGAAAAATTAGCAATAGGCCAAGATCTTAAAACAATACTTATAATTGATTCATATTGATTGCTTGAAATAATTACAAACCCAAACCATGCTTAAAAAAGCCTAAACTTAGAAATTAAAGTCTACATGCAAAATTTTAAAAAAAACTAAAATCTAAAAAAAATGTCTATTTTTAATAGTCGTTATTTATAATAAGTTTCGCATACAAGCGCACGTGGGTCTAAATTTTTTTTGAAATAACCTAAATAGTAAAATTAGACTATGAGACAAAATTCTATTGAAGTTGACTTTTGGTTCTAAAAATATATAATTTTTAAATTTAAAAAATTCTCAAAAAAATTATTAAAAGCTAATTTCAGACCCTCAGATGATCATGTTTGGTCTTCAAAAAATATCAAAATCAAATCTAAATGGATAGAGATGCTCAGGACAGAATCAAATTTTTTGAGACAATGATTTTGGCACAAAAACTAATAAAAATAAGAAAATTACCAATAAGCCAATATCTTAAAACAATACTTAGAATTGATTCATATTGATTGCTTAAAATAATTACAAACCTAAACCATGCTTAAAAAAACTTAAACTTGGAAATTAAAGTCTACATGCAAAATTTGAAAAAAACTAAAATCTAAAAAAAATGTTTATTTTTAGCAGCGGCTATTGATAGTAGGTTTCACATGCAAGCGTGCATGGCTCTAATTTTTTTTGAAATGACTTAAATAGTAAAATTAGACTATGAGAATAAATTCAATTGAAGTTGACTTCCGATTCTAAAATATACAATTTTTAAATTTAGAAAATTCTTAAAAAAATAATTAAAAGCTAATTTCAGACCCTCAGATGATCATGTTTGACCTCCAAAAAATATCGAAATCAAATATAAGCAGATAGTGCTGCTTATCGCAGAATCAAACTTTTTAAGACGATCATTTTGATGTAAAAAGTAACAAGAATAAGAAAATTATCAATAAGTCAAGATCTTGAAACAATACTCAAAATTGATTCGTATTGATTGCTGGAAATAATTACAAATCCAAACCATGCTTTAAAAAGTTTTTGTTAGCCACTATTTATAGTAAGTTTCACATGTAATTGCATGTGGCTCTAAAAATTTCTCTAAATAACCTAAATAGTTAAAATAGACTATGGGGCAAAATTCAATTGAAGTTGAATTTCGGTTTTAAAAATTTATAATTTTTAAATTATTTTTGCAAAAATCATTAAAAGCTAATTTCAGACCCTTAGATGATCACATTTGGCCTCCAAAAAATATCGAAATCAAATCTAAGAGGATAGAGTTGTTTAAGGCAGAATCAAACTTTTTGAGACAGTGATTTTGACATAAAAACTAACAAGAATAAGAAAATTATTAAAAGGTCAAGATCTTGAAACAATACTTAGAATTGATTTATATTGATTGTTTGAAATAATTACAAACCTAAATTATGCTTAAAAAATCTTAAACTTCAAAATTAAAGTCTACATATAAAATTCAAAAAAAAAGACCCTCTATTTTTAGCAATCACTATTTATAGTAAGTTTTGCATGCAAGCACGCATGGCTCTAATTTTTTTTTAAAATAACTTAAATAATTAAATTAGACTATGAGATGAAATTCAACTGAAGTTGACTTTTGGTTCTAAAAATATATAATTTTTAAAGTTAAAAAATTCTTAAAAAATTATTAAAAACTAATTTTGAACCCTCAGATGATCATGTTTGGCCTCCAAAAAATATCGAAATCAAATTTAAGCAGATAGAGCTGCTTAAGGTAGAATCAAACTTTTCAAGATGATCATTTTGATGTAAAAACTAATAGAAACAAAAAAATTACTAATAGCCCAAGATCTTGAAACAATACTCGGAATTGATTTGTATTGATTGCTTAAAATAATTACAAACCCAAACCATGCTTTAAAAATCTTAAACTCAAAAATTAAACTCTACATGCACAATTCAAAAAAAAATTAAAATATAAAAAAAAATGTTTGTTTTTAACAGTTGCTATTTGTAGTAAGTTTCGTATGCAAGCACGTACGTCTCTAAATTTTTTTGCAAATAACCTAAATAGTAAAATTAGACTATGATATGAAATTCAACTAAAGCTGACTTTCGATTCTAAAAATAAATAATTTTTAAATTTAAAAAAAAAATTGAAAATTCATTAAAAACTAAATTCAGACCCTCAGATGATCACGTTTGACCTTCAAAAATTATTGAAATTAAATCTAAATGGATATAGTTGCTTAGGGCAAAATCAAACTTTTCGAGATGATCATTTTGGCACAAAAAAATAACGAGAACAAGAAAATTATCAATAGACCAAGATCTTGAAATAATACTCAAAATTGATTCGTATTGATTGCTTGAATTATTATAAACTCAAACCATACTTAAAAAAGGCTAAACTCAGAAATTAAAGTCTACATGTAAAATTCAAAAAAAATTAAAATCTAAAAAAAATATTTATTTTTAGTAGTCGCTATTTATAGTTTCACATACAAGCGCACGTGACTCTAAAATTTTCTTGAAATAACCTAAATAAAAAATTAGAGTATGGGATGAAATTCAACTGAAGTTGACTTTCGATTCTAAAAATATATAATTTAAAAAAAAAAATTAAAAATTAAAAAAATCATCGACAGCTAATTTCAAACTTTCAGATGATCACATTTAGCCTCCAAAAAATATCAAAATCAAATCTAAGTGGATAGAGTTGCTTAGGGCAGAATCAAATTTTTTGAGATGATCATTTTGACGTAAAAACTAATCAAAATAAGAAAATTACCAATAGACCAGATCTTAAAACAATACTCAAAATTGTTTCGTATTGATTACTTGAAATAATTACAAACCCAAACCATGCTTTAAAAAGTTTAAACTTGAAAATTAAAGTCTACATGCAAAATTCAAAAAAAAATAAAATAAAAAAATGTCTATTTTTAGCAGCGATTATTTATAGTAAGTTTCACATTCAAAAGCATGCGATTTAAAAAAAAATTGAAATAACTTAAATAGTAAAATTAGACTATGGAATAATATTCAATTGAAATTGACCTCTGATTCTAAAAATATACAATTTTTAAATTTAGAAAATTCTTAAAAAAATTATTAAAAGCTAATTTCAAACCCTCAGATGATCAAGTTTTGACCTTTAAAAAATATGAAAATCAAATCTAAATGGATAGAGTAGCTTATGACAGAATCAAACTTTTCAAAACGATCGTTTTGACACAAAAACTAACAAGAACAAAAAATTATCAATAGATCAAGATCTTGAAATAATACTTAGAATTGATTCATATTGATTGCTTGAAATAATTACAAACTCACCCCATGCTTAAAAAAACTTAAACTCATAAATTAAAGTATACATGTAAAATTCAAAAAAAAAACTAAAATCTAAAAAAAATGTCTATTTTTAACATCCGCTATTTATAGTAAGTTTCGCATGCAAGCACATGTGGCTCTAATTTTTTTAAAAATAACTTAAATAGTAAAATTAGACTATGTGATGAAATTCAACTGCGGTTGACTTTCAGTGCTAAAAATATACAATTTTTAAATTTGGAAAATTCTCTAAAAATCTATTAAAAGCTAATTTTGGACTCTCAGATGATCACGTTTGGCATCCAATATATATCAAAATCAAATCTAAGCGAATAGAGTGGCTTAGGGCAGAATCAAACTTTTTGAGGCATTCCTTTTGGTGAAAAAACTAACAAGAACATTACCAACAGAGCAAGTTTTTGATACAATACTGAGAATCGATTCATATTGATTGCTTGAAATAATTACAAACCCAAACCATCATTAAAAAAGCTTAAACTTAAAATTTTTAAATCTACATGCAAAATTTGAAAAAATCTAAAATCTAAAAAAATTGTCTATTTTTAACAGTCATTATTTATAATAAATTTTGCATGTAAGCACCTGTGGCTCTAAAAATTTTCTGAAATAACCTAAATAGTAAAATTAAACTACGAGATAAAATTTAACTAAAGTTGACTTCCAATTTTAAAATATATAAATTTTAAAAACTTTCAAAAAAATCATTAAAAACTAATTTCAGACCCTCAGATGATCACATTTGACCTCCGAAAAATATCGAAATCAAATCTAAGCGAATAGAGCAGCTTAAAGCACAATCAAACTTTTCAAGACGATCATTTTGGCATAAAAACTAACAAGAATAAAAAAATTACCAATAGGCCAATATCTTGAAATAATACTTAGAAATGAGTCATATTGATTGCTTGAAATAATTACAAACCCAAACCATGCTTAAAAAAAGCCTAAACTCAAAAATAAAAGTCTACATGCATTTTTTTTTTTTTTAATTTTAATATCTATTTTTAGTAGTCGTTATTTAAAGTAAGTTTCATATGCAAGCACGTACGGCTCTAATTTTTTTTGAAATCACTTAAGTAGTAAAATTATACTATGAGATGAAATTCAATTAAAGTTAATTTTTGGTTCTAAAAATATACAATTTTTAAATTTAAAAAATTCTCAAAAAAATCATTAAAAGCTAATTTTAGATCCTCAAATAATTACGTTTGGCCACCAAAAAATATAGAAATCAAATCTGAGTGGATAGAGTGCTTTAAGACATAATCAAACTTTTTGAGATGGTCGTTTTGGTGCAAAAACTAATAAGAACAAAAAATTACCAATAGGCCAAGATCTTGCAATAATACTCAGAATTGATTCGTATTGATTGCTTGAAATAATCACAAACTTAAACCATGTTTAGAAAAGCTTAAACTCAAAAATTAAAATCTACTTGTAAAATTCTATATATATATATATATATATATATATATATATATATATATATATATATATATATTCATGTCTATTTTTATCAATCGTTGTTTATAGTAAATTTCGCATGAAAGCGTGTGCGACTCTAATTTTTTTTTAAATAACTTAAATAATAAAATCAGACTATAGGATGAAATTCAACTGAAGTTGACTTTTGATTCTAAAAAAAAAAAAAATTTATAATATTAAAAAATTCTCAAAAAATTATTAAAAGCTAATTTTGGAGCCTCAAGTGATCACGTTTGACTTTCAAAAAATATCAAAATCAAATCTAAGCGAATAGAGTGGTTTAGAGCAGAATCGATCTTTTTGAGACGATCGTTTTGGTACAAAAAACTAATAAGAACAAGAAAATTAACAATAGATCAAGATCTTAAAATAATACTCAGAATTGATTTGTATTGATTATTTAAAATAATTACAAACCCAAACCATGATTAAAAATAACTAAACTCAAAAATTAAAGTATATAAGTAGAATTAAAAAAATATTAAAATTTAAAAAAAAAATCTAGTTTTAGCAGTCACTATTTATAGTAAGTTTTGCATGCAAGCTCACACGACTCTAAAATTTTCTTGAAATAACCTAAGTAGTAAAATTAAACTATGAGATAAAATTTAACTGAAATTGACTTTCGATTTTAAAAATATATAATTTTTAAATTTATTTATTTATTTTAATTATTAAAAGCTAATTTTGGACCCTCAAATGATCATGTTTGACCTCCAAAAAATATCAAAATCAAATTTAAGTAGATAAAGTAGTTTAAGGTAGAATTAAACTTTTCAAGACAGTCGTTTTGGTGCAAAAACTAACAAGAATAAAAAAAATTACCACTAGACCAAGCTCTTGAAACAATACTCAGAATTGATTCTTATTGATTGCTTGAAATAATTACAAACCCAAACCATGCTTAAAAAAGTCTAACTTGGAAGTTAAAGTCTACATGTAAAATTTGAAAAAAACTAAAATCTAAAAAAAACATCTATTTTTAACAACCGCAATTTATAGTAAGTTTCACATGCAAGCACACGCAACTCTAATTTATTTTCTAAATAACTTAAATAATAAAATTAGACTATGAGATGAAATTCAACTAAAGTTCACTTTCGTTTCTAAAAATATATAATTTTTAATTTTAAAAAAAATTCAACAAATTCATTAAAAGTTAATTTTAAACCTTCAAATGATCACGTTTGGCCTCCAAAAAATATTGAAATCAAATCTAAGTAGATAGAGTTGCTTAGGATAGAATCAAATTTTTTGAGATGGTTATTTTGCAGTAAAAACTAACAAGATTAAAAAAATTATCAAATAGGCTAAGATCTTGAAACAATACTCAAAATGATTTGTATTGATTGCTTGAAATAATTATAAACTCAAACCATGCTTAAAAAATCCTAAACTCAGAAATTAAAGTCTACATGCAAAATTAAAAAAAACTTAAAATCTAAAAAAAAGTCTATTTTTAACAGTTGTTATTTATAATAAGTTTTGCATGCAAGGGCGTGTGACTTCAAATTTTTTTTGAAGTAACTTAAATAGTAAAATTAGACTATGGAATGAAATTCAACTGAAGTTGACTTTCAGTTTTAAAAATATATAATTTTTAAATTTAAAAAAATTTGGAATTTTTTTTTAAAAGCTGATTTTGAACCCTCAGATGATCACATTTGACCTCTAAAAAATATCAAAATTAAATCTAAGCTGATAGAACTATAAGGGTAGAATTAAATTTTTGAAATAGTTGTTTTGACGTAGAAACTAACAAGAACAAGAAAATTATCAATAGAATAAGATCTTGAAAAAATACATAAAATTGATTCATATTAATTGCGTGAAATAATTACAAAATCAAACCATACTTAAAAAAGCCTAAACTTAGAAATTAAAATCTACATGCAAAATTCGAAAAAAAACTAAAATCTAAAAAAAAAAAATTATTTTTAGCAACCATTATTTATAGTAAGTTTCACATGCAAGTGCATGTAGCTCTAAATTTTTTTTGAAATAAATTAAATTGTAAAATTAGACTATAGGATGAAATTCAACTGACGTTGACTTCCAGTTCTAAAAATATACAAGTTTTAAATTTAAATTTTTAAAAAAAAAAATTAAAAAATAATTTTAGACCCTTAGATGATCACATTTACCTCTAAAAAATATCGAAATCAAATCTAAGCAGATAGAGCTGCTTAGGGTAAAATCAAACTTCTTGAGGTGATCATTTTGACGTAAAAACTAATAAAAATAACAGAATTATCAATAGGTCAAGATCTTGAAACAATACTCAGAATTGATTCATATTAATTGCTTAAAATAATTATAAATCTAAACCATGCTTAAAAAAGCCTAAACTCAAAAATTAAACTCTACATGCAAAACTTTAAAAATTAAAATTAAAAAAAAAAAAAACATCTATTTTTAGTAGCCACTATTTAAAGAAATTTCGCATGTAAGCGTGTGCGGCTCTAAAAATTTATCGAAATAATCTAAATAGTAAAATTAGACTATGGCACAAAATTCAATTGAAGCTGACTTTTAGTTCTAAAAATATACAATTTTTAAATTTAGAAAATTCTCAAAAAAATCATTAAAAGCTAATTTCAGATCCTTGGATAATCACGCTTGACCTCCAAAAAATATCAAAATCAAATCTAAACGGATAGAGCTAATTAAGGCTGAATCAAACTTTTTGAGATGATCGTTTTGACATAAAACCTAACAAAAATAAGAAAATCACCAATAAGCTAATATCTTGAAACAATTCTTAGAATTGATTCGTATCGATTGCTTGAAATAATTACAAACTCAAACCATGCTTAAAAAAGCTTAAACCCAAAAATTAAAGTCTACATATAAAATTCGGAAAAAATAAAATCCAAAAAAAATGTCTATTTTTAGCAGCCGCAATTTATAGTAAATTTTGCATGCAAACACGTACGACTCTAAAAATTTCTTCAAATAATCTAAATAGTAAAATTAGACTATGAGAGGAAATTCAATTGAAATTGACTTTCGGTTCTAAAAATATATAATTTTTAAAAATTAAAAAATTTTAAAAAAAAATCATTAAAAGTTAATTTTAGACCCTCAAAGGATCACGTTTGGCCTCCAAAAAATATTGAAATCAAATCTAAGCAGATAGAGCCGCTTAGGACAATCAAACTTTTCGAGACAATCATTTTGATACAAAAACTAAGCAAAAATAAGAAAATTATCAATAGGCCAAGATCTCGAAACAATACTCAGAATTGATTAATATTGATTGCTTGAAATAATTATAAACCCAAACCATGCTTAAAAAAGCTTGAACTCAAAAATTAAAGTCTACATACAAAATTCAAAAAAAACTAAAATCTAAAAAAAAATAATAATTTAGCAGCGGTTATTTATAGTAAGTTTTGAATTGTAAATGCACACATCTCTAATTTTTTTTCAAATTGACTTAAATAATAAAATTACACTATGGGATGAAATTCAACTGAAGTTGACTTTTAGTTTTAAAAATATACAATTTCTAAATTTAGAAAATTATTAAAAGCTAATTTTAGACCTTCAAATGATCACATTTGACCTCCAAAAAATATCAAAATAAAATTTAAGTGGATAGAGTTGTTTAACGTAGAATTGAACTTTTTGAGATGATTATTTTGACGTAAAAACTAACAAGAACAAGAAAATTACTAATAGACCAAGATCTTGAAACAATACTAAGAATTGATATGTATTGATTACTAGAAATAATTGCAAATTCAAATTATGCTTAAAAAAGCTTAAACTCAAAAATTAAAGTCTACATACAAAATTTGAAAATAACTAAAATCTAAAAAAAAAAGTCTCTTTTTAGTAGCTGCTATTTATAGTAAGTTTTGCAAACAAGCACATGCAACTCTAATTTTTTTTAAAAATAACTTAAATAGTAAAATTAGACTATGGGATGAAATTCAACTAAAATTGACTTTCAATTCTAAAAATATATAATTTTTAAATTTAAATTTTTTTTGAAAAAATCATTAAAAACTAATTTTGGACTCTCAGATGATCACATTTGACTTCTGAAAAATATTGAAATCAAATCTAAGTGGATAGAGTGCTTACGGCAAAATCAAATTTTTCGAAATGATCGTTTTGGTATAAAAATAAACAAGAACAAGAAAATTACCAATAGACCAAGATCTTGAAATAATACTTAGAATTGATTCGTATTGATCGCTTGAAATAATTACAAATCCAAACCATAGTTAAAAAAAGCCTAAACTCAAAAATTAAAGTTCACATGCAAAATTTAAAAAAAAAAAAAAAAAATCTAAAAAAAGCTTTTATTTTTAGCAACCGCTACTTATAGTAAGTTTCGTATGTCAACGCATGAGGCTCTAAATGTTTTTTGAAATAACCTAAATAGTAAAATTAGACTATGGGAAGAAATTCAGTTGAAATTGAGTTTCGGTTCTAAAAATATATAATTTCTAGATTTTTTTTTTTAAAAATCATTAAAAGCTAATTTCGGACCCTCGAATGATCACATTTAGCATTTAAAAAATATCAAAATCAAATCTAAATAGATAGAGTGGCTTAGGGTAGAATTAAACTTTTAGAGACAATCGTTTTGATGTAAAAACTAACAAGAATAAGAAAATTACCAATAAATAAAGATCTTGAATCAATACTCAAAATTGATTCGTATTGATTACTTGAAATAATTATAAACCCAAACCATACTTAAAAAAGCTTAAACTTAGAAATTAAAGTCTACATGTAAAATTTAATATATCTATTTTTAGCAGCCGTTATTTATAGTAAGTTTTGCATGCAAGCGTGCATGACTCTAAATTTTTTCTAAAATAACCTAAATAGTAAAATTAGACTATGGAACGAAATTCAACTAAAGTTGACTTTTGATTCTTAAAATATATAATTTTTAAATTTAGAAAAAAAATTAAAAATTATTAAAAGTTAATTCAGACTCTCAAATGATCACGTTTGACCTCTAAAAAATATCAAAATCAAAGCTAAGTGGATAGAGCGGCTTACGACAAAATCAAACTTTTCAAGACGGTCGTTTTAATGTAAAAATTAAAAAGAACAAAAAGATTACCAATAGGCCAAGATCTTGAAACAATACTTAGAATTGATTCATATTGATTGCTTGAAATAATTACAACCCAAACCATGCTTAAAAAAAACCTAAACTCAAAAATTAAAGTCTACATGCAAAATTTGAAGAAAACTAAAATCTAAAAAAAATGTCTATTTTTAGCAGTCATTATTTATAGTAAGTTTCGCATGCAAATGCACGTAGCTTTGAAATAACTTAAATTAAAAAATTAAACTATGGGACAAAATTCAACTGAAGTTGACTTCCGATTCTAAAAATATACAATTTTTAAATTTAAAAAATTCTCTAAAAATTTATTAAAAGCTAATTTCGGACTCTCAGATGATCACATTTGACCTCCAAAAAATATCAAACTCAAATATAAGTGGATAGAGCTGCTTAATATAGAATCAAACTTTTTGAGATGGTCGTTTTAGTGCAAAAACTAACAAGAATAAGAAAACTACTAATAGACCAAGATTTTAAAACAATACTCAGAATTGATTTCTATTACTTGAAATAATTATAAACCCAAACCATGTTTAAAAAAACCTTAAACTCAAAAATTAAAGTCTACATACAAAATTAAAAAAAAACTAAAATCTAAAAAAAAAAAAAAAAAATTAGCAGTCACTATTTATAGTACGTTTCACATGCAAGCACATGCGGCTCTAAATTTTTTTTAAAAAATCTAAATAGTAGAATTAGACTATGAGACAAAATTCAACTGAAATTGACTTTAGGTTCTAAAAATATACAATTTTTAGATTTTAATTTATTTTTTAAAAATCATTAAAAATTAATTTTAGATTTTCAAATGATCACGTTTGACCTTCAAAAAATATCAAAATCAAATCTAAGTGGATAGAGCTACTTAGGGTAGAATCGAACTTTTTGAAATGGTCTTTTTGATGTAAAAACTAACAAGAATAAAAAAATTATCAATAAGCCAAGATCTTGAAACAATACTCAGAATTGATTCATATTGATTGCTTTAAATAATAATAAACCCAAATCATGTTTAAAAAAGCCTAAAACTAAAAATTAAATTCTACATGTAAAATTTGAAAAAAAAATTAAAATTTCAAAAAAATGTTTATTTTTAACAGGCGCTATTTATAGTAAGTTTCGCATGTAAGCATGCATGGCTCTAAAAATTTCTTGAAATAACTTAAATAGAAAATTTAGACTATGGAATGAAATTCAACTAAAGTTGACTTTCGATTCTAAAAATATATAATTTTTAAATTTAGAAAATTCTCAAAAAAATCATTAAACATTAATTTTGGACTCTTAAATGATCATGTTTAGCCTCCAAAAAATATCGAAATCAAATCTAAGCAAATAAAGCTGCTTAGGGTAGAATCAAACTTTTTGAAACAGTCGTTTTGGTACAAAAACTAACAAGAACAAAAAAATTACCCATAACCCAAGATCTTGAAACAATATTCAAAATTGATTCGTATTGATTGCTTAAAATAATTGCAAACCCAAACTATGCTAAAAAAACTTAAACTTGGAAATTAAAATCTACATGTAAAATTTGAAAAAAAAAAAAAAAAATCTAAAAAAAACATCTATTTTTATCAATCACTATTTATAATAAGTTTTACATGTAAACGCGCACAGCTCTAATTTTTTTTTGAAATACCCTAAATAGTAAAATTAGACTATGGGACGAAATTAGATTAAAGTTAACTTTCAGTTCTAAAAATACATAATTTTTAAATTTAGAAAATTCTTGAAAAAATCATTTAAAGCTAATTTCAGATCCTCAGATGATCACATTTGACATCTAAAAAATATCAAAATCAAATCTAAACAAATAGAGCTGCTTATGGTAGTATCAAACTTTTTAAGATGGTCGTTCTGACACAAAAACTAACAAGAACAAAAAAATTACCAATAGACAAAAATCTTAAAATAATACTCATAATTGATTTGTATTGATTGTTTGAAATAATTACAAATCCAAATCATGCTTAAAAAATCCTAAACTCAGAAATTAAAGTCTACATGTAAAATTTTAAAAAAACTAAAATGTAAAAAAATGTTTATTTTTAGCAGTCTCTATTTATAGTAAGTTTTGGATGCAAGCGCGTGTGGCTCTAAATTTTTTTTGAAATAACCTAAATAGTAAAATTAGACTATGAAACAAAATTTAACTGATGTTGACTTCCGATTCTAAAAATATACAATTTTTAAATTTAATTTTTTTAAAAAAATCATTAAAAACTAATTTTGGACCCTCAAATGATCATGTTTGACCTTCAAAAAATATTAAAATCAAATTTAAGTGGATAGCATTGCTTAGGATAGAATCAAACTTTTTAAGATAGTCATTTTGACGTAAAAACTAACAAGAATAAGAAAATTACTAGTAGACCAAGATCTTGAAACAATACTCAGAATTGATTTGTATTGATTGCTTGAAATAATTACAAACCCAAACCATGCTTAGAAAAACTTAAACTCAAAAATTAAAGTCTACATAAAAAATTCGAAAAAAACTAAAATCTAAAAAAAATATATTTTTAACAGCTGTAATTTATAGTAGATTTCACATGCAAGCGTGCGCAGCTCTGAAATTTTTTCGAAATAACTTAAATAATAAAATTAGACTATGGGATGAAATTCAACTAAAGTTGACTTTTAATTCTAAAAATATATAATTTTTAAATTTAGAAAATTCTTTAAAAAATCATTAAAAGCTAATTTCGGACCCTCAGATGATCACGTTTAGCCTCTGAAAAATATTGAAATCAAATTTAAGCAGATAGAACTGCTTAAGGTAGAATCAAACTTTTCGAGACGGTTATTTTGATGCAAAAACTAATAAAAACATAAAAATTACCTATAGATCAAGATCTTGAAATAATACTCAGAATTGATTCATATTGATTGCTAGAAATATTTATAAACCCAAACCATGCTTAAAAAAACCTAAACTCAGAAATTAAAGTCTACATGCAAAATTTGAAAAAAATTAAAATCTAAAAAAAAAGTTTATTTTTAGTAGTTGTTATTTATAGTAAGTTTCACATGCAAACACGCACGGCTCTAAAAATTTCTTGAAATAACTTAAATAGTAAAATTAGACTATGAGACAAAATTCTACTGAAGTTGACTTCCGATTTTAAAAATATATAATTTCTAAATTTAAAAAAAAAATTAAAATTTTTTATCAAAAGCTAATTTTAGACCCTTAGAGGATCAAGTTTGGCCTCTGAAAAATATCGAAATTAAATCTAAGTGGATAGAGTGGTTTAGGGTAAAATCAAACTTTTTGAGATGATCGTTTTGGTGTAAAAACTAACAAGAATGAGAAAATTACCAATACACCAAGATCTTAAAACAATACTCAAAATTGATTCATATTGATTGCTTGAAATAATTATAAACCCAAACCATACTTAAAAAAGCCTAAATCAAAAATTAAAGTATACATGCAAAATTTGAAAAAAACTAAAATCTAAAAAAAGTCTATTTTTAGCTGTCGCTATTTATAGTAAGTTTTGCATGTAAGCATGCGTGGCTCTAAAAATATTTCAAAATAACTTAAATAGTAAAATTAGACTATGGAACGAAATTTAACTAAAGTTGACTTCCAGTTTTAAAAACATATAATTTTTAAATTTAAAAGATTTATAAAAAAATCATTAAACGCTAATTTCAGACCTTTAGATGATCACGTTTGGCTTCCAAAAAATATCCAAATCAAATCTAAGTGGATAGAGCGACTTAAGACAATCAACCTTTTTGAGATGATCATTTTGATACAAAAACTAACAAGAATAAGAAAATTACCATTAGGTCAAGATCTTGAAACAATACTCAAAATTGATTCGTATTAATTGCTTGAAATAATTACAAACTCAAACCTTGCTTAAAAGAACTTAAACTCAAAAATTAAAGTCTACATGTAAAATTTGAAAAAAATGAAAATCGAAAAAAAAATGTTTATTTTTAAGAGTTGCTATTTATAGTAAGTTTCGTATGCAAGTACGCATGGCTCTAAAAAAAATTAAAAATAATCTAAATAATAAAATTAGACTATGGAATGAAATTCAACTGAGGTTGACTTTCAGTTCTAAAAATATAAAATATCTAAATTTAAAAAAATTTTGAAAAAATTATTAAAAACTAATTTCAAACCCTCTGATGATCACGTTTGGCCTTTAAAAAATATTCAAATCAAATTTAAGTGGATAGAATAGTTTAGGGCATAATCAATTTTTTTGAAATGATCGTTTTGAAGCAAAAACTAATAAGAACAAGAAAATTACCAATAGGTCAAGATTTTAAAACAATACTCAGAATTGATTTGTATTGATTGCTTGAAATAATTATAAATGTAAACCATGTTTAAAAAAGCCTAAACTCAAGAAGAACAGGCGAAAGGAACTGGAACGAGGAATGTTGGATTGGCGAAGGGTTTGGGAGCAGTTATTTTAGCAACCAATACATGCAGAGTCGGTCAAAATAGGTTACTCTACAGTCTGCGAGGGTTAGCGCATGTTGTTCTAGGGGGCTGGGTGAGCTAGGGCAAGTGTGCCCTAGCCTGACCTTGGTGTTTAATCGTGGCCATGCCAGGGGGAGTGAATGCATGTGGGGGAGGGCTAGAGCTACGGTGGTAGCAAAAACAAAAAACAAAATTTTATGTTATTGGTGCATCCTTACCCATGCGCGCGAGGGGGTTTCGTTGCCCTGATTGGAGGTTGTAGGTGGGGTCTATTCCTAGTTGTATTGGTCTGCGGTTCATACGCAGTGCTGGATGCTAGGTCGATGAAACCCTAGTGGTGGTTCCTTCTCTTGGAGCCTTGTTTGCTCACCTTGGTGTGGTCGAATGGCTACGCCGATTGGGGAGTCTTCAGGGGCTTGTCCCGAAATAGATTATCGATCAACAATAGTTGGTGCAAAGTCTACTTCGCATGCTTCGAAGGTTTTTGATAATAACTTATTCTCACCAGCGCTGGCAATGGTGGGATCGAGATTGTCTAGTGCTACTCGGATTACGAAGATCAATGGATGTCTTGAATGATGTGAGGTGAGACCAAAACTGGTTATCTCGCTTGATATGATTGTAGAGGATATTGAATATTATTTGAAACATGCTTTGTTGTGCAATTTTATGGGGATGCGGGTTTCATTACAATTTCTAGAATCATGGGCCCAACAAACTTGGATTCTTGAGGGAGAAATGGAGGTAATGCTTTTAACAAATAGCTTTTTCATGGTTTCATTTAATTAGTTGACGGACCGCAACAAGGCCTTTGAAAGAGGACCCCATTTTCATAACCAGATTGGGCTATTTATTAAACATTGGCATGTGGGCTTCAATCCTGCTGAAGAGCTTCTGAATCGGGTTTCAGTGTGGGTTTGTCTTCCAAGATTCCATATGGAATGTTGGTGGGAGGATGTTTTACATCTATTGGCTTCGATGCTAGGAAAACTAGTGGGTACCTCACAATAGACTCAAGGTAAAAAAATGATGACTTTTGCTCGTATATGTGTTGAGATTGATTTAAGTAAACCTTTGCCAGATTCGATGGATATGTGTGTGGGTTCTTATTCTTGGGTGCAACTGTTGGATTATGAAACTCTTCCTTTTCGGTGTCGACTATGTCATGAATATGGTCATTTGTAGAGAAAATGCCCAAAGGCTAGACCTGTGGATCCCCAGCATTCTCAACTACCTCGCAACCCCCCTAGGGTTGAAAAAGGGAAGGAACCCATTCCTGGTGATGTGGATGGCGCTGATGGATTCGTTCCTATTAAGGCTTAAAATAGGAATCGAGGTCAAAAGAGGACTTTGAAGGAAAGGTAAGAGGAAGACTCTTTCAATAGATTTGAGGTCTTAGATGATCTCAGCCAACAGGAAGTGAATCCAGGTTTGATGAATCTAGATCAGGATGATTTAGGTACAAGACAGGAGGGCCTTCTCTCAGTAGCGACTCAGGGTTTGCAGGATATTAGGGAAGTCCATGGGGAATCGGCTCCTATTGTAGTAAGGAAGAAGGGTGGGGAGGATGGATCTCCTCTTGTCTCAAATACAAGTACTGAGGGGGTGAAGATTGATAAGTCTTCTTCTCATTTGGGTCTTCTTCAAAAGGAGCTAAAAAAAGGAGCAGGGGAGAAGTCTTCCAAGCTTGGTAGGAAAAAAGATTTGGAAAAGATTAAATTAATAGGAGAAACTTTGGTTGAGACAGGGTCTGTTAAGACTCTTGATTCTCATTTTTTGACCCCCTTGAAATGATCATTCTATCTTGGAATGTAAGGGGCTTGAACAGTGGCCCTAGACAAAAAGTTGTTTGGGATATGGTTAGAAGTCAATCCCCTGATGTTCTTTTCTTGCAAGAGACTAAGGTATCAGTGGAGAGTATGTCTGGTTTAGTGCCTAAGCTTTGTGGGGGTGGAGAGTGTCAGTGCATTAGTGCTCAAGGGTCTGCAGGGGGAGTGGCTTGTTTATGGAATCCTCGAAAGATCTGCCCTCTTTGGTGGTTATCCTTGCAGACTTTTATCTCTATGATTGCATCTTGTGTTGAGACAGGGGAGACGATTCTCTTCTCTAATATCTATGCACCTACTGATCTTCAAGGCAAACAACTTTTATGGTCCCATATCTATTTTATCCAAAGTATGGCTCCTTTCCATCAATGGATAATGGCTGGAGACTTCAATGCTATTTTTGAGTTGGCTGAGAAGAGGGGTGGGATTACGAGGCTGGAGCCTTCTGCGATACTACTTAAGGATAATATCTCAGTGTTAAATCTTGTGGATATCAAGCCCATTAATGGCCAGTTTACTTAGAACAATTAGAGGATTGGGAATAACTGCATTGCAGAACGACTTGACCACTTTTTGGTTTCTTGCTACTAGGTTGGTGGGTTGTGGTGTTCTAGATCAAAAATTTTGGATTAGAGGGGTTTAAATCATTGCCCTATCAAGCTGGCTATTTCTTCAGCTTGATTACCTCGATCTCCTACTTTCAAGTTCTAGTTAATGTGGTTGCATGACTCCTCTCTCAACGACTATATTGTTGAGTGGTGGAGGTATGGTAGACCCACTTATGGTACAACAATGTATACTTTTGCTAAGTTACTTCAATTTTTCAAGTATCAGCTTACACGTTAGAATCGACAGTGCTTTGGAAACATTTTCTATGAGAAGACTACTACCCAAGCTGAGTTGGATGGTATTACGAGGATGATCAGAGAGGATGGAATGAATGAGGACTTGCTGCGAGAAGAGACTAGGGCTTTGAAAGCACTGGAAGAGTGTGTTCTATGAGAAGAGGTATTTTGGAAACAAAAGGCTCGAATTGAGTGGCTTCAGGAAGGGGATAGAAATACTACTTTTTTCTTTAACTCAGTGAAAGCTAGGAGATAGGGTAATTCCATTTCTACTCTGGTGAATGATAGGGGTGAAACTCTTTCTTCTTTCCAAGAAATTACGCGGGAAACTAAGCAATATTTTGCTTCATTATTCAGAGAGGACTCGTAAGGAGGTTCTGATGAGGAAGCTCAGGTTCTTTCTTGTATCCCTTCTTTGGTTTCTAGGGAGATAAATGATAGCTTATGAGTAATATCATGATTGAGGAGCTAGAGGGGATTGTGTTTCAAATGAAGAGGGGGAAAGCTCCTGGCCCTGATGGTTTCCCAATTGAGTTCTTTCAAGAATTGTGGGAGATTATCAAGTTGGACTTATTGGCAATTATTCAAGATTCTCATAAGAATAAACAAATGCTATAGGCCTTAAATTCTACCTTCCTTGCTCTCATCCCAAAGTGTGAGGGGGCAGATAGGTTAAATCAATTTCGACCTATATCTCTTTGCAATGTGATTTATAAAATTATCTCCAAGTTGATTGCTGATAGGTTGAAAAAGTGGCTTAAAGTGTTGATTTCTAAAGAATGGAGTGGTTTTGTGGCGAGACTTCAGATTCTGGATGGGATTGTTATTGCAACTAAAACCATTCACTCTATGGCCAGCTCCAAAGATAAGGCAATGTTCATCAAGCTTGATATGGCAAAGGCTTATGATCGCATTCGATTGGCCTTCCTTCGGAAGGTCCTAGATGCTTTTGATTTTGGGGATGATTAGATTTATTGGGTTATGAGTTGTGTTACTTTGGTATCCTTCTCTGTGTTGATAAATGGTGAGCACTCTGAGCTTTTTGGTGCCTCTCGAGGTCTGTGGCAGGGTGACCCCCTCTCCTTACTTGTTTCTTCTTCTTGTTGAGGGTCTGGGATGCCTGATAAAAAGGAATGTGGAGTTAGGTTTCATTCAAGGGTGGGGGTGGGGAGGTGGTCTACCTTCACAATCCCACTTGCACTTTTTTGATGAAACTGCTTTGATGGGTATGGCTACAATTAGGGAAGCTTCGAATATACGCAAGGTCTTGGATGTTTACCTTGTAGCTTCGGGCCAATTGATTAATGAAGATAAGTCTTCCATCTTTTTCTTCAATACTCCAAGTTCTATTCAGAGGAGAATGGCTCATATCTTGAGATTCTAGATTGGGGTGCTCCCTTTGACCTATCTTGGCATTTCCATCTCTATTCGAAGACTTCCTAGGAAGTCTTGGCATAATATGTTGGATAAATTTCATGTGAAATTTAATCATTGGACCCATCATTGGTTGTCCTTTGCGAGTCATGTTTAACTACTCAAATCTATGGTATAGGCTCTCCCCATTTATAGATGTATGATTTAGGTGGCTCTTATGGGCTTTTTTAAGGAGTTGGATTCCTTAGCAAGACAATTTTTATGGGCTGGTAGCTTAGTGTCCTCTAAATGGAACCTTGTCAAATGGGACATTGTTTGTAGATCGAAACAGCTGGACAACCTTGGGTTAAGGTAGTCGTCACTGTCAGGGATGGCATTGGCTGCTAAATTGTATTGGCAGTGGTGTGTGGAGCAGGATGGGATATGGGCCAGGGTATTAATACAGAAATACTTCTCGGGGGTCCCTCAAATTGATATTCCTCATTATCCCCTGGTGGGGAAAGGCTCGGTGATTTAGAGTACACTCAAGAAAGGCGCTGCTCTAATTAAGGGGGGTTTATTTTGGATTTGTAAAAGAGGGACTAAAGCTCATCTTTGGTTTGATTCTTGGGATGGCTTTCCTCCCATTGTGTCTCAGTTCCCTAATTTGGTAAATCTGTGCCAGAGGTTCTGTGAAGTAAGATGGTCAAGGGTGAGTGACTTCAGTCCTTTTCTTCTCATGGACAGATGGTGGTGGTGAGATGGAAGAAACTTGAGGAGTGGCCTATTGTTGGTATGGAGGAGGAGTGTGTTGAGCTTCATATCATCCTTTCGCATAAGCGTTGTAGCTCCCTCTAGGAAAGGGATGTCCTTTCTTGGTCTCCCAATCCTAAGGGTGTCTATAATGTTGCTTCTGGATATCAGGCTTTGTTATTTCAATAGCTAGATGGGGTGGAGGTTCACTGGTGGAAGAACGCGTGGAATAAGCTTTTTTAGCCGAAGTGTAACTGCTTTATATGGACTTTGGCTTGGAATAGATGCTTGACATGGGATAAGCTTCGGAAGAGGGGTTTTCAGGGGCCTTCTATGTGTGTTTGGTGCGGATGTGGAGAGGAGGATTCTTTCCACTTGTTTTTCTAGTGTCCCATGACCCGGCAACTTTGGCATTTTTGGTGGGAGGTTTGGAAACGACATTGTGTTCATGCTTCCTCCCTAGAGGATTTTTGGAATAGTTTGGGGAGACCTCCTTCGATGGCCTCTTTCTTACAAGATGTGTGGTATGTTGGGCCTTCTTTCATACTCTAGCAGATTTGGTTGGAATGAAATCAAAGAATATTTCAAGGAGAGAAGTTGTTGATTCAATAAGTTTGGCATAAAATTATGGGTATGATTCGGGAGATAGTGGAAGCTAAGTGTGATGTGGTGTTCCCTTTGGCGAAAGAGGATGCTGAGTTAGTGGATAGATTGGGTATTCAACGGTTGTCTCCAGCTTCTACTTGTGTTAGGAGAGGAAGGTGGCTGAATAAGAAAGTTCAAAGGGGGGGAGTTGGATACCCCCTCTGGGTGGCATTCTGAAGCTCAATACTGATGGCTCTTCAAGAGGAAATCCTGGCCCTACTGGCATTGGTGGGGCTGGTAGGGACTTTTCTAGATCGGTGGTTTTTTTTCTTTTTTATTCATGAAGGAGTACAGACTAACAACCTTATGGAAGGTTTGGCGATTTTATACGCTTTGGAGAGGGCTTATGCTTTGGGATGGCGCAAGGTTATTTGTGAGTCTGACTCATAGGTTTTGATTAACGTGTTGAATAAACTAAAGGTATCTGATGTTAGTTACCAGGTGTCAATGATAGTGCAATAGATTTTGCAGATGAGTTCTTTGATGGAAATGGTGTCCTTTGTTCATATCCCAAGAGAGTGGAATAGGGCAACAGACTATTTGGCTAAGTGGGCCTCTGAGCAGTTAGATGGATGGAAGATTGATGAGTGGGAGCGGGTTCCCCATGAGCTCCGACATGACTTGGAGAGGATTCTGGCTGAGGATGAGAATGACATTGGTGAAGGATAATGGTGTTTCAAGATTGGCTTGACTAGTTCTTTTGAGTTCCTAGGGCTCTGGCCCTTTGTTGTTTTGTAATATTTTTTTCTAATTTTCAATAAAGTTTTTACCCTTTTATTTTTTATTTTTAAAAAAAAAAAGCCTAAACTCAAAAATTAACGTCTACATGCAAAATTCGAAAAAAATTAAAATCTAAAAAAAATGTCTATTTTTAATAGTCACTATTTATAGTAAGTTTCCTATGCAAGCACACATGGCTCTATTTTTTTTTTGAAATAACATAAATAGTAAAATTATACTGAGACAAAATTCAACTAAAGTTGACTTTCAATTTTAAAAATATATAATTTATAAATTTAAAAAATTCTTAAAAATTTATTAAAAGCTAATTTTAGACCCTCAGATGATCATGTTTGGCCTCCGAAAAATATCAAAATTAAATCTAAATAGATAGAGCTGCTTATGACAAAATCAAATTTTGAAAAATGATCATTTTGGTGCAAAAACTAATAAGAACAAGAAAATTATCAATAGGCTAAGATCTTGAAATAATAATCAGAATTGATTCGTATTGATTATTTGAAATAATTACAAACCCAAACCATGCTTAAAAAATATCTAAACTCAAAAATTAAAGTCTACATGTAAAATTAAAAAATAAATAAAATAAAAACTTCTATTTTTATCTTCGAATATTCATAGTAAGTTTCGTATGCAAGCATGCACAACGCTAAAAATTTCTCAAAATAACCTAAATAGTAAAATTAGACTATGAGATGAAAATCAATTGAAATTGACTTCCGGTTATAAAAACATATAATTTTTAAATTTAGAAAATTCTTGAAAAAATCATTAAAAGTTAATTTTAGACCTTCAGATGATCATGTTTGGCCTCCAAAAAATATCAAAATAAAATCTAAGTAGATAAAACTACTTATGGCAGAATTAAACTTTTTGAGATGGTTGTTTTGATGAAAAAACTAACAAGAACAAAAAAATTATCAATAGGCCAAGATCTTGAAACAATACTCAGAATTAATTTGTATTGATTACTTGAAATAATTACAAATCTAAACCATGCTTAAAACATCGTAAACTCATAAATTAAAGTCTACATGGAAAAATTTAAAAAAAAAAATCTAAAAAAAAATGTCTATTTTTAGCAGCCATTATTTATAGTAAGTTTCATATGCAAGCGCTCAAGACTCTCAAAATAACTTAAATAACAAAATTAGACTATGAGACGAAATTCAACTAATGTTGACTTTCGATTCTAAAAATATATAATTTTTAAATTTAAATTTAAAAAAAAATCATTAAAAGCTAATTTTGGACCTTCAGATTATCACGTTTGACCTCCAAAAAATATTGAAATCAAATCTAAGAGGATAGAGTGACTTAGGGCAAAATCAAACTTTTTGAGATGGTCATATTGCCATAATAACTAACAAAAATAAGAAAATTATCAATAGACTAAGATCTTGAAATAATACTCAAAGTTGATTCGTATTGATTGCTTAAAATAATTATAAACCTAAATCATGCTTAAAAAAAAATTAAAGTCTACATGCAAAATTCGAAGAAAACTAAAAACTAAAAAAAAAATATCTATTTTTAGTAGTTGCTATTTACATTAAGTTTTGCATGTAAGAGTGCACGGCTCTAAAAAAAATTCAAAATAACCTAAATAATAAAATTATACTATATGATGAAATTCAACTAAAGTTGACTTCCAGTTCTAAAAATATACAATTTTTAAATTTAATTTTTTTTTAAAAATAATTAAAAGCTAATTTCAGACCCTCAAATGAACACGTTTGATCTCCAAAAAATATTGAAATCAAATCTAAATAGATAGAATTACTTAACACATAATTGAACTTTTCGATACGATCATTTTGACGTAAAAACTAACAAGAACAAGAAAATTACCAATAGACTAAGATCTTGAAACAATACTCAGAATTGATTCGTATTGATTGTTTGAAATAATTACTAACCCAAACTATGCTTAAAAAACCTAAACTTGAAAATTAAAGTCTATATGCAAAATTTAAAAAAATTTAAAATCTAAAAAAAATGTCTATTTTTAGCAGTCATTATTTATAGTAAGTTTCACATGCAAACGCGCACGGTTCTAAATTTTTTTCGAAATAACCTAAATAGTGAAATTAGACTATGAATCAAAATTCAATTAAATTTAACTTTCGATTCTAAATATATATAATTTCTAAATTTAAAAAATTCTCAAAAAAATCATTAAACGCTAATTAATGATCATGTTTAGCGTCTGAAAAATATCAAAATCAAATCTAAGTAGATAGAGCTCCTTATGGTAGAATCAAACTTTTCAAGATAGTTGTTTTGACGTAAAAACTAATAAAAACAAGAAAATTACTAATAGGTCAAGATCTTGAAACAATACTCAAAATTGATCCATATTGATTGCTTGAAATAATTACAAACTCAAACCATACTTAAAAAATCTTAAACTTAAAAACTAAAGTCTACTTGCAGATTTTGAAAAAATTAAAATCTAAAAAAAAACTTATATTTTTAGAAGTCACTATTTATAGTAAGTTTTACATGCAAATGTACATGGCTCTAAATTTTTTTGAAATAACTTAAATAGTAAAATTAGATTATGGGATGAAATTCAACTGAAGTTGACTTTCAGATCTAAAAGTATGCAATTTTTAAATTTAGAACGTTCTTGAAAAAATCACTAAAAGCTAATTTCGGATCCTTCAATGATTACATTTGACTTCTGAAAAATATCAAAATCAAATCTAAGCATATAGAGTTGCTTAGGGTAGAATCAAACTTTTCTAGATGATCATTTTGGTATAAAAACTAACAAGAATAAGAAAATTACTAAGAGACCAAGATCTTGAAACAATACTCAAAATTGAATCATATTGCTTGTTTGAAATAATTAAAAACCTAAATCATGCTTAAAAAAGCTTAAAATCAAAAATCAAAGTTTACATTTTAAATTAAAAAAAAACTAAAATGTAAAAAAATATCTATTTTTAGTAGCTGTTATTTATAGTAAGTTTTGCATGCAAGCGTGCATGACTTTTGATTTTTTTGAAATACCTGAATAGTAAAATTAGACTATGAGACAAAATTCAACTAAAGTTGACTTTCGGTTCCCCTCAAATGATCACGTTTGACATCCAAAAAATATAGAAATCAAATCTAAGCAGATAGAGGTACTTAAGACAGAGTCAAACTTATCAAGATAGTCATTTTGATGTAAAAATTTATAAGAACAACAAAATTACCAATAGATCAAGATCTTGAAACAATACTGAGAATTGATTCTTATTGATTACTTGAAATAATTATAAACCCAAATCATGCTTAAAAAAGCCTAAACTCTGAAATTAAAGTCTACATTCAAAATTTAAAAAAAATTAAAATCTAAAAAAAATGTCTATTTTTAATAGTGGTTATTTTTAGTAAGTTTTGCATGCAAGCACGTGTGGCTCTAAATTTTTTTTGAAATAGTTTAAATAGAAAAATTAGACTATGGGATGAAATTCAACTGAAGTTGACTTTTGGTTCTAAAAATATATAATTTTTAAATGTAGAAAATCATTCAAAAGTTTATTAAAAGCTAATTTTGGACCCTCAGATGATCACATTTGACCTCTGAAAAATATCAAAATTAAATCTAAACGGATAGTGTTGCTTCGAGCAGAATCAAACTTTTCAAGATGATCATTTTGGTGCAAACACAAACAAGAACAAAAAAATTATCAATAGACCAAGATCTTGAAACAATACTCAGAATTGATTCATATTGACTACTTGAAATAATTACAAACCCAAACCATGCGTAAAAAAATCTAAACTCAAAAATTAAAGTCTACATGTAAAATTTGAAAAAAAAACTAAAATCTAAAAAAAAACCTTATATTTTTAGAAGTTGCTATTTATACCAAGTTTCACATGAAAGCATGCACAATGCTAATTTTTTTTCAAAATAACATAAATAGTAAAATTAGACTATGAGATGAAATGCCACTAAAATTGACTCGTAGTTCTAAAAATATATAATTTCTAAATTTAAAAATTCTTGAAAAAATCATTAAAAGCTAATTTTGGACCCTTAGATGATTAGGTTTGGCCTCCAAAATATCGAAATCAAATCTAAGTGGATAGAGTGGCTTAAGGCAGAATCAAACTTTTTGAGACAATCATTTTGGCACAAAACTAATAAGAATAGAAAAAATTATCAATAGGCCAAGATCTTGAAATAATACTCAAAATTAATTTGTATTGATTGCTTGAAATAATTACAAACCCAAATCATGTTTAAAAAGTCTAAACTTAAAAATTAAAGTCTACATGTAAAATTAAAAAAAAACTAAAATCTAAAAAAATGTCTATTTTTAGTAGTCATTATTTATAGTAAGTTTCGCATGCAAGTACGTGCGGCTCTAATTTTTTTTCTAAATAATCTAAATAGTAAAATTAGACTATGGAATGAAATTCAAATGAAGTTGACTTCCGGTTCTAAAAATATACAATTTTTAAATTTAATTTTTTTTTGAAAAAATCATCAAAAGCTAATTTCGGACCCTTAAATGATTACATTTGGCCTTCAAAAAATATCAAAATTAAATCTAAGCGTATAGAGTGGCTTAGAGAAGAATCAAAATTTTTGAGACTGTCGTTTTGACATAAAAACTAACAAGAACAAGAAAATTACTAATAGGCCAAGATCTTGAAATAATACTTAGAATTGATTTTTATTGATTGCTTGAAATATTTACAAACTCAAACCTTAAAAAAGCTTAAACTTGAAAATTAAAATCTACATGCAAAATTTAAAAAAAAAATTAAAATCTAAAAAAGATATCTATTTTTAGTAGCCACTATTTATAATAAGTTTCGTATACAAGTACGCGCAACTCTAATTTTTTTAAAATAACCTAAAGAGTAAAATTAGACTATGGGATGAAATTCAACTGAAGTTGACTTTTGATTCTAAAAATATATAATTTTTAAATTTAAAAAATTTTCAAAAAAATTATTAAAAGCTAATTTCAAACCCTCAGATGATCACATTTAGCTTCCAAGAAATATCAAAATCAAATCTAAGTGGATAGAGCAGCGTAGGGTAGAATCAAACTTTTTGAGATGATCGTTTTGACACAAAAACTAACAAAAACAAAAAAATTACCAATAGGTCAAGATCTTGAAACAATACTCGAGATTGATTCGTATTGATTGTTTGAAATAATTAAAAACCCAAACCATGCTTAAAAAAGCCTAAATTCAAAAATTAAAGTCTACATGCAAAATTTGAAAAAAACTAAAATCTAAAAAAAATGTATATTTCTAGCAGCTGCTATTTATAGTAAGTTTCACATGTAAGCATACATGACTCTAATTTTTTTTTGAAATAACCTAAATAGCAAAATTAGACTATGGGATGAAATTCAACTGAAGTTGACTTTCAATTCTAAAAATATACGATTTCTAAATTTAGAAAATTCTCAAAAAAATTATTAAAAGCTATATTCGGACTCTCAGATGATCACGTTTGGCTTCTAAAAAATATAGAAATCAAATCTAAGTGGATAGATTGATTTAGGACATAATCAAATTTTTCAAGATGATCATTTTGACATAAAAACTAATAAGAACAAGAAAATTTCAATAGACCAAGATCTTGAAACAATACTTAAAATTGATTTGTATTGATTGCTTGAAATAATTACTAACTCAAACTATGCTTAAAAAAGTCTAAAGTCAAAAATTAAAGTTTATATGCAAAATTTGAAAAAAATTAAAATCTAAAAAAAAAATCTATTTTTAGCAGTCGCTATTTATAGTTTCTCATGCAAGTGTGCACGGCTCTAAATCTTTTTTGAAATACCCTGAATAGTAAAATTAAACTCTGAGATGAAATTCAACTGAAGTTGACTTTCAGTTCTAATAATATATAATTTTGAAATTTAAATTTTTTTTGAAAAAATTATTATAAGCTAATTTTGAACCCTCAGATGGTCGCGTTTAGCCTCCAAAAAATATCAAAATCAAATCTAAGCAGATAGAGTAGCTTAAGGCAAAATTGAACTTTTCGAGATAGTTGTTTTGACATAAAAACTAACAAGAACAAGAAAATTACCAATAGGCCAAGATCTTAAAATGATACTCAGAATTGATTCGTATTGATTGCTTGAAATAATTACAAATCCAAACCATGCTTCAAAAAGTCTAAACTCGAAAATTAAACTCTACATGCAAAATTAAAAAAAAAAACTAAAATCTAAAAAAAATATCTATTTTTAGCTATCGCTATTTATATTAAGTTTTGCATGCAAGCGCGCATGGCTCTAAAAATTTCTTGAAATAACATAAATAGTAAAATTAGACTGTGAGATAAAATTCAACTAAATTTGACTTTCGGTTCTAAAAATATACAATTTCTAAATTCAAAAAATT
>JARHVA010006229.1:955000-967100 GCA_037957365.1 Torreya grandis | reverse complement strand
CCCTTTTAACCCAACTTAACCTTTGACACTCAAGTGATGACAATCACCTTGACCACTAACAATTACCCTAACCATAAATGGTTAGGTCCTTATCACTTGAACATTTAAACTTGATCTATGTGCACCCAAGCACATCATAATTTAGTTCATTTAGTGAGATAACGTATCAATAATTAAATTTGTGTAATGAGTTTTACCTCTTATAGAACCTAAACCTCCATCTATTTTACCTATAAAAGAGAGTAGGAGGTAGAAAAGGGATCGACTCATCCATTAGCCATTTAGTAATCAGGCAACCAATAGTCATCAAGAGATATCAACCTTCTTTTTGGATTCTCCCTTCAACAAGTTATCAACCATAACAAAGACCTGAACCTCTACTCAAATTATTCTTTACACAAAGTACCATTACTCTGCCAAAATTACTCCAAGATTAGCTATCAACTATTAAGCAACCAGCCATTATTCCCAAGATAAAGGGGAGCTCTTCATGATCATATGGATCATGTTCACATAAAAAATAGGTTCTTCTACCATAATCATATTTATTTTCTTACTTCTTATTTAACTAAAAAATAAACAAAAATTGTGAGAAACATTTTGGCATGCCCAATGAGACCTAGTAGCATCTAGGTTCTCTTTTCTTCTTTATTCTATGCTCATATAAAGAAATCAAAATTTATTTTGGGTATAAAATAAAACTTAAATACATTTATTTCTTGCATGTTTATCTCATTTAATTAAATTAAATGTGAATTAATCAATCGTAGCTTCCCTTCTTTATCACACACTATAACAAACCACTTAAATCAATTAAAACATTAAAAAAAGTAACATAAGGCCCAAGTGGGGTTTCATCTCCTAGTAGATCTCCTTCACCCTTTGGATATCTTACTTAGAGGTCATTACCAAGAAGATAAAACAAAATTCATCTCTCCGGTTGAGTCTAAACACTATAAATCAGTATATACTAGCTAAGCACCCAACACCATTATCACTACAGTGTGTCAAGTGAGGGGGTAGGCCCCAATACCAAGCCACATATTGATTTTTGACATAGATCCTTTTGAGAGCCTTCAAAACCTAAAACCAACCTTATACTTATTTTATAGTACCTATTATACAAACCAAAGTTCTTCTTCACACTTTTTAACTAAGGCATAAGCCAAAATGGAGATAAAAGGTACCCAAAGATTTTAAATGCACTTTAGTGTATGTTTTAATTTCCTTGAGATATTTTATTTAATTTTATTTTTGTTTGAGTTTTGAGCTTCCCTTTATTATTTTCTTTTCCTTAAATGGGGTTTACTAGACAATAGCTGAGGAACCAAACCAATTAGTAACCACCTTCCTCTTCTTCTTCCTCCATAGAGTATACCTTAGATGTTGAGGGTTCTCCTCATCCTTCTACACCACTTACCATGTCTTAGATAGTTTCCCAAGGTGATGCATATTTCTCCACCTTCCTTAATAACAATTGTATATCCCTCCAATATTACCTCTACACCATGTCTTATCGTACCCCTACTTTGGTTCCTCCTAGTGATCCACCTTATGGGATGCCTTCCCATCTTGTGGTTGCCACTACCTCTACCCAACCTATGATCACTCAAACATCTTTGTCTACCAATACTCCATTTACTACCTCCACCCAAACTCAATAAAATAACCCAACCAATAACCAATCATCCCCTACACAAAATGATAATGCCTCCATCATAGGAGCAACCCCACCTTTTCTTACCCATAATTCATCTACCATGGGGATACCTTCTACCCATATTTCCATTATCCCCGTTATCACTATCAACCTACCAATCTCTACCCCACTTCAAAATGTGGTAATTTTTATACATTTTACCCTTCCACCTATCAGTATTAGAGTTACCACTCGCCCCTAACAAAAAAACCCATTCAAACCTTCAATACAACCCATACCAGTTCCCCAATCTACCAATATGATCATACCTCCAAAGCAACCCACATCAAATCCTCAACAAATACCTATGACCCCTTACCCATGCTATATTCCTAATCTACAAAGATATATAACTCCATCTTCTACCCAACATCTTATGTCCATTAAACCTTATGTGGCATCATCCCAACCCTCAATGACCACATACCAACATGTGGCATCTTCTCAACATTCTACCTGTTATCCATACATTGCATCCACCCAACCTCAACAAAACTTACCATATAACTATCAAACCCCACAAACCCTAATAGATTTGGTCAAAATGTTGATGGAAAAAATAACCAACCTAGAGTCATCTATCTATGGGGATCACAACCTCTTATCTTATGACCAAATCTATAATTAACCTATTCAACCATCTATACCCATCCAACCTTACCCTCCTTAATGAGAACTACCCAAATTTTCTAAGTTCCAAAGCAAGGAGGGCCCCCAATAACACCTAAGATAATTTTGGCATTATTACTACTTGATTGCCTATGATGATGTTATTTTCCTCGACAACTTCCCTATGTTTTTATCTGGACCAACATTGGATTGGTATACCTATCTCACTAAGCACTCCATATTTTCCTTTTCCCCAACTCACCCAAACCTTTTTAGATCATTTTTCGATCAATATATCTAAGAAGGTTTCCATCACTAACCTCTTCTCCATCAAGAAATTTTATCATGAATCAATTACTAATTTCATAGCTCAATTGAGAGGTCTTATCAACTAGATCTCTTCCTCTTTGACCCAACTCAAGTTGATTTAACTTCACTCTCTAGCTTATATCAAACACATCACCCCTACTCTAAAGGTTTAAACCTTCATAACCTTTAATGAGGCTTTCACCATGGCATGCAAACTAGAAATCAGAGTCATTGATGAGGTAAAGTTGAAACTAAGGAATAAAAACTCTACCTTCAAATCCAATCAACCCTCCCCATCCAAAACCACCAACCAATCTAACTACCCTAACACCAAACCAAAGGAAACTGTAAACATGATCATCTTTAAAACTGTTCCACATAAATCTGTCAACTAATGCAACTAAACTAACTCCTCTAACTTTGCCAATCAACAAACCCAAAATCAAAACTTGGATACCTTAAAATAATACACTCCACTAAGGGAGTCTTATATTTTAGTTTTGGACAAGTTTCTCAAAGCTAACATCATAAAACTTCCCCTCATTAAACCTCTTCAACAATTCAATGCTTCTTACCTTCTACCCATTTGGTAGAATGAGAATGATCTATGTGATTTACACCATGTCATTAGACATGTATTTAGTACGTGTAACATCTTCAATACCATTTTACAAAACTTGATTGATAAATGAGAATTTGCATTAAACAATCCCAATGCACCCCTAAATTAGTCACTCGACATCTTTGGACAACCTTTTCCCAATCATGACCCTTCTACCAACCATGATGACAACAAACCAGAAACATCTCACACTCATGAGGTTTATATGGCCAATATGATTATCAATGAACCTATCATTGAGGAAACCACTAACCCAATAGTGTCTTTCTCCACTCCACTTATTGAAGTGTTGGAATCACCTTTCATTCCTTTAGATATCCAAACAAATGAAGAAACCACCTCCTTTCCTTCACTTGATGAGATAATGGCCTTACCCACCTCTCCTTTGATAGAAATACCAAAGGAGGCAACCATCTCCATCACACCCTTCTCCCCCACCATGGAATCACCCACTCTCTCTTTTGAGATGATTTCAAAAGAAGAGATAACCTTATTTACTCCTTCCATGAATGAAACATATTCCTAAATCGTAGACTATTTCATCATGGATAAGGGTGCAGAAATCATTCCCTTATCTTAACTATGGGCCTAATCTTTGAATCTAATGCCCAAAGAACCAAACCAATTTATAAACCCTTCTCTGGGCTAGTCCAAAACCTCAAATTATCTTCTCAACCCAATATGGATCAAGCCATATTTTGGCACTACCTTGGGCTCCCCTATCAAAACAAGCATGAACCATCAACCTCACTTTCATCCACCATTAAACCTATCATCATCTCAATCCCTTCATCAAACACATACTCCTCAAAAACCATGAAAAAACCATCCAAACCATCTCCATCCAAAATTATCAAATCACCTTACACCTCTCTAATCAAAATTATCAAGATCCTATGGGTATTTTTAGATTTCTAAACAAGCTCAAATGAGAATCATAGGGTAACAATTTAGCATTCAATTTAGCTACTATTCAATCCCATTATCCTATCTTTTCCTTATTATTTCTATATCTCTTATATTGTAAAATATCTCACCATAAATAGGTGTGACTCTTCAACTTTATTCATGATAATTTTACCTTCTTGTGTTCTTCCATAGACGTGTGATTAAATTATTTTTCCATTTCAGCTATCTAATACACAAGTTCTTAGGTATTCGAACTCCCATTATATTAGGGTGTTTCTTATTTTGGATTACTAAATATAATCATACTTTATATGACCCTAATCCTCTTGATGATCATATATCAACTTGTGTTTAAACTACCAACCTCTTCAATCTAATTTGAGACTATCCACCTGATGGGATACTTCTCTAGCCTATTTTGCACCTCTCTAGACCTTCCCAACATTTTCTTGGCCCTCCCACTGACTGCCAACCCCTTAGAGTGCTCCTTAAAACTTCTTGGATACCGTTTGACTACTTAGGATCCTTATTTGACCTATATCACTAATTTTTGGCAAAGTTATAACCTAGGATGCATATTTTGGCCCAACATCTATAGCCTAAGCCATAATGTTTTTGGACCCAAATAGCTATAAAAAAGAATATTTTATACCTCTCAAGACTTGGGTACCCTATATCACCTCAAATAACTTATATTTACCATAATTATTAACTCTTATATCACTCATACCTTATTAAATCTCTAGTGGTTCATTCTTGGTGATATTGATCTTGTATTATAACACATGTTTTCTTATATAGTTACATATTAATTTGGAGACTCCATTACTAATTCTAGTTGTTTCTATTCCATTGAGAATTGATAAAAAAAATTAAAAGGTTGAATTTCACTTGATTTGTGCACATATCTTAGGATTAAACACTCCCTCAAGTTCCCATTTCACCTCCTTATTATTTGGACATTGATTTAGTCTTAGCCTTACATTTCAGCCTTTTCTTCATCCATAACCACCTCATACTTGGATTCTTGGTTGGTAGACATCTACATAATATATTGAGTTTGATTTAATGGAACTTATTATGAAAAGTGAAAATCCATTATTTTTTTAGTAGTGTATTTTATAGGGTTTACTATTGTCATGCTAGTTTAGCTCTTTTTGAATATGTTCTAGAGTAGATTATAAGTTTATACATTTTACTGAACCTAAAAACATCTTACCTCTTAAAAAATGTATTTAAATTCATAGGTTTTCTTGATGATGAATAATTTTGATTCCTGGTAGATGATTTATTATTTGGATAGCTTAGTTTAATTGATTAAAATGGCATTCCCTTTGCTTAGTTATCTATCACATGCCATAACTAGTTTTGTTTGAATAAAAGGCATTATATTAGGTTTCTTAAAGTGCATACTCACTCTATCTCTCTCTCTATCTCACACACTCTTGAAAAGGTAATTTAATTTTTCAAATTGTCTTTTAATTACTAGAGTTGCATACCTTGAAACACATTTCTTTATTGGTAATGCTCTTTTATTCAAGTAGTTTACTTTATTGTTATTTAAGCATTAAATTCTCCCCCTTATCTAATTGATTTATTATTCTTATACTCATTAGAAGTATTTGTGTCCTTTTTGAACTTAATCATGATAAACCTAACCTAGTTTATAGGTGTGTGTGTATATATATATTATGTAGATGTAAGAATAAAAATGTAGGCATGAGGGTTTGGTAAGGGAGTACATAGGGTACTAAACAAACACCTATTAGGCTCAAGTGCATTGTGGGCTAATATAGATCTATAGAGGTTATTCGGTTTTTCACCATGAATCATATATATATATATATATATATATATATATATATATATATATATAATATATATATATATATATATATATATACATATATATATATATATACATATATATATATATACATATACATATATATATATATATACATATACATATATATATATATATACATATATATATATATATATATATATATATATATATATATATATGTATATATATATATATGATTCATGGTGAAAAACCGAATAACCTCTATAGATCTATATTAGCCCACAATGCACTTGAGCCTAATAGGTGTTTGTTTAGTACCCTATGTACTCCCTTACCAAAACCTCATGCCTAAATTTTTATTCTTACATCTAGATTTTGGTAAGCCTGATGGGACCTCACATATGGTCTTATGTTATATCTAACCTATTTAGAGTTGTCTTTTCCAATTCCCCATTGATAAACACTAGGGTTTCCTTTCAATTATGTTTTAGATCCCTTCCAAGTTATTTGATTTTGATTTGGTTTTATTTTCTTCTCCCCACTGGGTCTTTTAAATTTCATCTGTTATGGTGTCTTCCTAATTTTTATTATTTCATTACCTCCATGGCTATCCTTCCACCTCTAGGATGTTCTTCCCATCATGTTCAAGATCTCAGGCCTGAGATTACTCACAAGCATGCTATAGTTGTAACATAATGACATATAAACCCTAGGGTAGCTGATATGACCCCACCTCAACCTCACAACCAATAATCACTAATGTTACATAAAGAATAAGATTGGAAAGTTTACAACTAATTAAATCATTCACATTTCCATCTGTCTAAGATCTACCTATCCAAGGATACTTCCCCTCAACCTCATATTACTTTTCATTCACTTATGAAAGGTGAAGATGATCCCCTTACATAATTGAGGCTTGATGAGATACACATGATTATTGATGATTTTCATTGGTGGATTAATGTAAATTTAGATAACCATTACTCCCATAAGAGTAGGCAACATGCTTCATTTTAAGACATAGCTAGCACCATTTCTAGTTTGGGTGCCTTTACTAGTTCTCACATAAGTCCACCTCTTTTTTGGTAGGATACTCTATGAAGATAGGCCCCTAGTTTCCATATTAAGAGACATGATAACCTTAACATAAATAGGCATCCACCTCCCATGGAATCTTCCCATCCTCTTAGCCCTTCTTTGAGGGTCTCCAATGAGTGTGATGATTTTGAATTCCATTTATGGAGTAGGTTTCCATATGATGCCTAACAAGAACATATTTTCCCTCATGTGTACCCTTATATTTTTGCACATAGAAACCACCATGAGGATTTAGGTCATCATGACCATCCCCATATGGAATGATACCTTTCTTGTAGACATTCACCACCCCATGATTAGGAGGATCCCCATCATGATCATATACCATATAAAGAGACACCTTGACATCATCTCCAACATGACCATGGTAATAATGACCCCTATTGATATAGGAATCATCATGACCACCAAATTCCTCTTTAGGGAGATAATCTCCAACATGCTATCAACTATGCCTATGAGGATATTTGTAAGAATATTTTATTGCCTTGTGTACATGTTACTACCTTTAATATTATAATACTTGAACTACCCAAGTTAAATATGACTCAAGATGTTAGTCTCACAAAGCATATCATGACATTTATCATGGTGTGTATGGTCTGGGTAAAATATGAAGGCATAATTTTGAAGCTCTTTTCTCACTCCCTATGAGTTAGATCTCTTGTGTGGTTTTATAATCTACCTCAAGATTCTATTTTAAGTTTGTATTCTATTCTAGATGACTTCCTCCAATAATTAAATACCTCCAAGCCTTTTAACCTTAACTTCCAATCACTCACCTCATGTCTCAAGCCAAGGGTGAGTCAAAGTAATCATCCATCCATACATGTAGGATAAGGTTATTAGATGATCAAATTTGTGACATTTTCATGTGACCATTGAGGCAAGAGTTTCACCTAGAGGTCCTCAATCATTAACCCACCTCCTATTATGAATATATTAAAAAGTGTATAAAGTTTGATGCCTTTGAAATGCATGCAGGAATTTTACCCATGTTAAATCTAAAGTCATAATCCTTTTATAATTACAACTACAATGAGATCAATGATGGTATCGCTGCTTCTTTTATTGAGAAGAAGGATAACAAATATGGTTACAAGATAAAGGCTCTAAGAAAAAGGCCAACTAAAAATAAATTCCATGAAAAGATTACATGTGGACAAAAAATATCCTACCCTTATGATGCTTCCAAATTATGTAATTTTCATTAAATAGAGGACCATTCTGACACAGAGTGTGCCACCCAAAAGTCTAGTGCTAAAGCATCACCATCCCCTTAAAGGTATCCACTTACTAAAAATAATCATAAGTTGAATGTTTTCAAGGAGTCTCTTCCTAACCATGAAAATGAAAAGAAGAAAAGGAAGAAGAAGAAGAAGAAGAAGAAGAAGAAGAAGAAGAAATCCAAGGCCAAGGCCAATCACTTTCCTTTTTGCTATTCTAACTCTTTTGGTTCCTCTTCCTTAATTGACCTAAAAGGGAAAGCCAATAATCAATTTAGTAAGGTAATTTATGATATCAACATATCTTATATTGGGTGTTATCATTTTTTTAACATCTATTCAATTCAGTCAATTGACCCCATTAGATTGACTAGCAGTGCAAGGGCCACAACCCTTACCACAGAATTCAAAAATGACAAAGTCAAATTTAACTCTCATCATAATATCCTTTCCTAAGGTTGACAATGTCCTATTTTGTTATAGGATTTGTAGTCCCTTTCAACTGGTATCTCCATTTGGTACCTTATTCACCTTTAACTAAGTAAATGGAACTCATCTTAAGGAGAAGATAAGATAATGGGATTGAATGGTAGCTAAATTGAATGCCAAATTATTACCCTAGGATTTTCATCTGAGATTTTTTAGAAAGAGAAAAAAATTAAGACAAAAGGAGAATATAGAGAAATATTACAAAGAAGGTTGTTTTATGTGTTAGTAAGTAAAACAAAAAATAATCATAGAGAAACTAGCATGCTAAGCCCACTCCCTCAAGGGGTGGTGTCAATGAAATCAAGAAATTAATGAGGAAATTAGGACAAGAAATACCCTCCCAAAGTGGTTATCCTTAAAATATGATTAATAAATGTGTTTATTCCCATATTTGGTGCTCTAAGTCTTTTTCAATGTTGTTGAACAAGTGCCTCTATCATCTCTTTTATCAATAATTTATTTGGCTCCTTAATTGGTTAATTTAGAAGAATTAGTGAATCTCTTCTAGCAATATTTTTTGCATAGTTTGTTTCTTATAAAAAGATTCTCTTTTAATCTATGGTGGCCCATATATTTATAATTTTTAAAAAAAATTAAGAATCAACTATGACTGTCCATCTTGAGATCAAGATGTGTCACCAAGGATTAATTCAATTTCAGAGGATATAGCAATTAATATTTTGGAATAAGTGAGAATTAATAAGGTATAGTTAGCCTTAGGACTAATATTTATCTCCATTAATTCCAAACTATTTATACCTTTCAATGATGTCATGGCCCAAATATTTTGAATTATGAATTTCAAATAATAGATATTCAATATCTTTCCATGGATTTTCCACTTAATCTCTTAATCTAATTTGATTTTATTAATGGCTTTGCTTAGTATTTTATAATTATTGGAAATTGGTCACATGTTTAAATAAAATGGTCAAAAATGTCAATTTACTTAGTCATAATTTGATGAGAGCTGGATCAGAGGATGATAATAATTATAAATAGTGCATTCACCCATTTAGGGATACATGGGAACAAATCAGTAATTGTATGTGACACACACAAATAAATTGGAGTTTTTAAATGGTCTATAACAATTATTTATTTATTTGAGAACTTGATGCAAAGTGAATTAAAAACATGTAATGATTGCATAAAATGCATTGTACCATTCATGGATACATGAGTGCAAATCAACAACTACACATTATGTGTGTGGATGAATTAGAACATTTTAGTGATTTTGGTCTAGATTGTGCATTGTCATATAATGTTGTTCATATTTGGAATTTTATCACAATAGGGATAAAAATTTAATATCTATATTTTTACCCTATTTGAGAAGGTGTGGTGAGACACTTGGTCTAAGCAATGACTTTTCAAAGAATAAAAAGGTCATTTAGAATTATCATAATTAGAAGAAATAAATTTGTTATCATTTTTTGCTAAGGGAGAGATGATATTGAGTGTTGTGGAGAGAAGGTATATGGAAAAAGGATATTTTAGGCCTACTAAAGGTAGTAGAACTATATCACTTGGCTCAACTACCAATGATTTGTGCAAATTGAGACTATTTATCAGCACTAGAAAAGAATTGGCATTCTAAGACATCCAATTTTCATTTCCTGATCAAGTAAGTGATGGTGACCTCGAAAGATGTCCATATGATATTATGAGTGCCTATCTAGGGTTGGAGGATCACCTAGATGTCAATAATATGATTAGTGGTGCTAGAGGACTTCCTTGGTGTGATTGACCTAGAGGTAGTGGAGGGGACCATAAATATTTTAGATGTATTAGAGTACCTAGCATGTCATCCATACCTTTGGGTAGGAACAATAGTGGAATCAATACCAATGCCATGGATAATTATCTTATAGGTTTTGATCTTGATGGATCTTATTAGCGGCCTTCTATTTTTAGACAAGAGTGAATGGTTCTTTTAGATTATCCTAATTGGAGTGGTAGATGATATCCATGATCACTCTACATGATTTTCATGGAGGCCTATAATTTTGGCCTACCTCTATCAAAATTTACATATGATAACATATTTTATAGGGTGAATTATCAAGAATAATACACTTCTCTAGGTCTAAGCTTAGCATCATATATATAGTCAAAGGCTAGTAGGAATGAGATTCTAATGGATACCTAAGGATATAGTGGCATTTTGTTGGTATCTCATAGGCCCAAGACTATGAGGCCACCTTAGAGACATTTATTTTTATTTATGGTCCATATATGAGATGGTCGATGGGGATTTTATCTAGCGGTTGTATTTGAAGACACTATTTTACTATATTGAGGATCTATTTATCATTGGCTTCATGATTACACCTTGGTATATCATAGGCCACCATGACTTTATCATAGAGAGATATAGACTAGACCAGGTGAAGAGAATTTAGTTTATAATAAGATATTCTTGAGGGTCAACATTTATTTGACCATGTGACCCATGAGATCAAAAAGTGGAGGTTACTAATTCCATGAGAGTAGGCTATTAAATAATTTGGTAGAGTCTAACACATACTATGGGATTATATAATTGGGGCAGAAGATGCTAGAGTGATGGATGCCTATGTAGCATGGTGGGATGGTGCTCAACCCATCCAATGCACTAGACCATGAACTCAACATATAATATTGCATCAAATATGGGTTTAACAAAAGAAAGATTTGGCTTAGGCCTTGATATATGTATAACTTTTATTTTAGCCAACGATACCATAGGCTATCCCATTGCATGTTATTCATTCTTAGGTATAGTAGGACCCTCCAAGGAATACAAAGATTGTTGAGGTAGATGTAGGAGATGTTGAGACCTCTAACATAGGGATAGGTATGTAGGTATAGGGGATGTAGGGCCATATAGCATAGGTAGGTCTATAAAGGACTAGGCTTTAATTGATATACTATAGAGGGATATCATTAAAATATTATTAGATATTTTAGGCTTGTATAATGATATAGTTAGATTACATGTAGACTTAACCATAGCATAAGGTGACACTACCTAGCTATAGGGACTTATTATGGCCAAATATGTCAAATCACTACACTGAGAGGATAGGTCGACTAGTTGATAGGTGTATAGGTCCAATTGGCCACCTAAGATGCATAGCTTGTAATAATGATCATCGAGTGAGACAAAACATGGGGTGATTAAGAGTTGTTAGTGGTTTAAGTAGAGGGACTTATTGGGGACTTAAATTACGCTTGATGAGATGGTATAGATGTTTATTCGTTTAGATCCTTAGTCGATGTGATTATATCTAAGGATGATGCTTTATACATTCAGGATTATTTCCTACATGCTAAGGATT